>JAGFPH010019886.1:0-14752 GCA_018207615.1 Philaenus spumarius
AAAAAAAAAAATAATATGATAGTATAGTATAAGTTATACTGTGTGTTAAAAAAAATGGGGTTCGGTGAAAAATTCAAAAATTAAAAAAAAATATATTTTAAATTAAAATAAAAATGCTATATGTGGATTATCTAATAATTATCAATATCTCTTCATCACCTCCTTTACTTATTCACCTTAAAAAGAAAAATCGTCGCTCATATAATACTTAAAATTGCTTATGTACCTCCTAGGCCTATTGCCTCACTTCAATAATAAATCATCGCCCACCTTAACTCTCCATAACATCTTTCTCCCAACTTCAACGTAGAACAATATTATATTTTTCACCTTACTTCAACTCACCTTACTCTTAAAACCTTAAAAATCACCTTCACTTGACTCCCATAATCTTAAGAAAAAAAATAACAATCATAATATTTGCGATAATCCACATATAACCTCACTTATGCTCTGTTGCATATATATACTTGTAATTACTAATCACTGAAAAATATTTGTTAATTAGTTTAATTCTCTTAGGGGTGGGAACCTGGCTATCAAAGTAATGGCTAAACGGACATTCGTGGCTATATAAAGAAATTCAAGGCATTGCGGCAAGACAACAATTATTTACTCAAACATGATCAAAAATGGATATTTACAGCAATTAAGAAACATAAACATAGTGATACATATATACAAACAAGTCAAGAAATTATTTACAGTTGTACAAAGTTTCCTGAACCATACCTTAAGTAATGACGCAATAGAAGTTAAATGAAGTTAGTTTCTTAATAAAATGAAAAACTTTAATACCTGCAGACTAAAATACGTCCTATGGCCATTATTACTTACAATTTCACTCGTTGCACTGTCTTTTTACCTAGGATTTTCACTGATTCTAATCGTCAAAGTCACTTCTCTCACCTTTTTACCAACGCGTTACACAGAGCACATGGCAACTTTTTGTAAAGTCCATTTTTTAAAAGAAATATATGGAAGATTTCACTTCTTTTACTTTTGCAAACTCCTAGACGTCTCTACTTAACACTCACATAACTTTCGTCGTGATCTTTTTAGAATTGTTACATTTTATTAGCAAATTCTTCACCACCCGCAAGTAGCTTGTACAAAGCTGTCTACGCCATCTTGACTTCTCTCTCTCTCCTTTCCTCTCCTCTCCTCTCCTCTCTTCTCTTGCGTTGTTAACCGTACTTCTCTCAGAACTGTACATGCCAAAAGTCACGTCCGCAACTCTGTGCTAGGCCTTCCATATCTCAACGTATAGACCGATGTTGTGTCTTATTATTACTTGTATTTATTTATCGAACTGTCCATAATTCCAAATACCGCTCTGTATCGTTCATTTACAACGCACCACTCATTGAAACAAAGTTTCTGTACAATTTTCACCTTTTACACACGCTCATATATTAATATGTCCAAGTCTGCTTTTATATTACCTACTTTTACAGTCTGCTTTTATGTTTTATTATTTGTTTATTAAAAAAAAATGATTCTACTGTAATTATTTTGCGTCATTAAGAAATGTATATATAAAAATTATAAATGGTTAATATTATTTATGTATTGCGTCATTATTCATTTAGACCAAACCTCTGTATCTTTAGTCATTATAGGAAACAGCTGATTTATTTCTTATTTTATTATTTTCTCTGTGACATGGACGTTAGTGTTACACCATCTATGTCGGACCATTGAGAATACTCAAACGAATTGGAAAATCCATCTACACCTTAATCGACGACCATCAGAAAACTTACGGACCTTACCACATATCGTTATTAAAACCGTATCACCAACCAATGCCGATACAAAACGGAGAAGAAAGTGATAAGTGAAAATAAATTTGTATATATGTGTACCCCTAACCAAAAACTATAATCTTATTTGAACTATATATAAGTCCCAAACCCAGTCCCACCAAGTGCAAACTATAAACTACATGCTATGAAGAACCTACCCCAATGTCCCAGTGTATATATACAAAAACAGCGAAGACCCAATAACGAAAACAATGTTCCCCATAAAAACTATAATCTTATTTGAACTATACATAAGTCCCCACCCCTATAAATAACCAACAAGTGCAATCAATAACCATGTAAGCCTACAGATGGCTATAATGATGTTTTAAAGAGCAATGCAATTATAGAATAGTATTAGAATTGTATTGACCATGTTAGATTTAAAAATTATTAATGTTCTATGTTAGTTTTAAGTTATTTCATTGTTACAAGTTCTAAGTTAAAAGAAAGATGTTATTTGTGCTTCACAAAATGATTTTGGACTCAGTACCTTCACCAAAACCAGTTTGAAGGGCATTATAACAGCACAAATCCCATCAATAAAAGAAAAACAACAAATTAGGAACAGCTGATACAGCCTACACTAATAGAAGTTTGACCCATATCTAAAAAAGGTGCTAACTTGAGGCGGCTGAATAGTTTTAAAATCAGACGATTTACATAAAAGGGCCTAAACAACAGCAATCAATACCAATAGGTCTAGACGACAGAAAATGCGCATAACTTATTATTAACAAACCACCCACGTATTGATTAATATCAAAAAACTTCGTAAAATACAGGGAACCAAAAAGTCGCTATCTTGAGACCGGCACGACAGGCCTAATTGAAAGAGTAAACATTCAGAAATTTAGACGTTTCCACACAAATCAATTACCTGACAGCACAATAATAACACTACATTATCTTTATTTAATATCACTCCATCAAATTCCAAGCTTTATTTAAAACAAACCACAGACGAAACTATTTAATAATACCATTTATATTACCAAGGTTGAAAAACAACACATTAGAACAGAGGAACGATTCACTCCCACGTTCCCATTCTATATTTAGTTATAAATCTCGATGTATTAAATAAAACAATTAGGCTATAGATAACTATGAAATTCCACCATTTATAATTATTTGTATGTAAAAAAAAAAAAGAAAAAACATTTGTAAATTGTGATAAACACTAGAGAATATTATGTAAGAACAAAAAGTTTAAGCTAATTTAAAGGTTTTACGATCCGAGCCGGCCATTGCCGATGACGTCATCTCCCGTATCAAATAAGCTGGTATATATTAACGTGATTAAAATCAATTGTAAACCATTTGAATAATATCTAATTAACAAAAAATTAAATCTTATAAACGGTACGAATATAAGAAATAACTAGTGTTGATCCGAATTAATAACTACTTCGAACGTCAACAAAAAACCAGTACTGAATGTTTCGGCGTAGTAGACCGAACAAGATACAGCAAGCGGAAGAATTTTACATCGTACTAGGTATTAATGCGCCAAGAGACCGCGTCCTTTTCAAAAAGGGTGAAATGTTAGTGGGTTGAGAGTCTTCAAGAAGCAAAGAAGCCAAAGTGTGCCAACGAAGTTTCTATCGGTATTTATACCTTAAAAACAATTATTAGAGTCAGTGTTAATAAAAACCAGAGACTGGTATACTCTGCCCATAAATAATTCGAACTTTTCAAAGCCAAAACAGGATATAAGGCCTAAAATGACCAATTTTTAGTTAGTAACAGAACTGATGCAAGGCCCATTCATTTGTTTTATTTCAACTTCAATTTACCAGAATCATAAATGCGTAATTATAAAATAATATAATCATGCTAGCCGAGTGCCTACCCCGAGGTTAGATTAATAAATTGTCTGTATGTTTTGATCAAAAGTACTTATTTTAAGACTGAGCTAAGCCTGAGGGCATATTCATATACAAAACTTGTTGTGCTAAGTTTGATGAACATTGAAAAAGGGGTCTAAGTCCTATAATTATCTACATGGTATATTAATAATTGTACATCAAAAACGTCCAATAAAGAATTAAATCATTGTGTTAATGTTAACTTCATCTTTGTTTAACTCTCCTTTAGTAATAGACAAATATATAGAAATTAAGAATCCACAATAACAGTTAAATTTATATATTCCAAATTATCCGATTGGTTTGAATTTAGTAGGGCCAAGAGGCAATAATATTTCATAGAATAATAAAAGGTGTTGACCTGTTAATTTATAAGACTTATAAAATGGTATGAAACGAGGCAATGTCAAAGCGTTCAGCTGCAAGAAATTGCACTGTTAAGATAGGGATATAGTGAAAAGCGGTTGCTTTTCCGGTTGCTTTCTCGTTTACTGGAGCAGACCCTTAATATTTCCAAGATGATATATTCTGTGCTTTAGTGACAACAATATCTACGACAATACTTTGTCATTTATTAATCTGTAAACGATGTCGTCAGCTGATCGACTCTTGTCTACTGCTGCAGTAGCAATTATGTCGTAGTTATAATTGTGCCGCTGTTTACTGTTATGAGGTTACTTTGAATTATTTTGTGGTTTATGTGTGTAATTAGTGAAAGTAAATATGAGTGGAAATAGTTTAGTGAAAGACTAAGATAGATATTGATCAGTATTTGGAGGAACTTTAGACGACGATCTGAATATATTCATTGACGAAAAGAAGTAATAAGAAACCTTCAACAGTTAGGTTGGATTGGTAAATTACTAGATTAATAAATTTTATGCGAGTAATCTTATTGTAGTTTTGGTATTTTCATTTTAGCTTTAGTATTGTACTAAAAGAAAAAAATGGTGTAGAAACAAGAAATGTTTTGTGTTTTAATCAGTAGTAAGATAATTGCAGTAGTTACTCAAGTGTCCTGGAGTACCTGCATATTAAATTAGACATGGGGTTCCAATGGGGAGTCCGAAATGAGAGTTGAAAGGGTTAATACTCATCAATTTCATAACGCAACTTTGTTCTTTCAAATGTTAACTCTAGAGATCATACTGTGTACTTCCTCAAAATTAAAATAAACAAGAATTGTAACTCGGTAAATACAGTTTCAGAAAATATTTTTAAATCATAAATTAAAAAATAAATATACTATAAATTAAGAAACGTTAAATTATAATAAATACTATAACAATTCAAAATATTCACCTAATTGTAAATAATTCAACAAAAATATAAATATGTATGAGAGCGGGATAGATGGTAAACATGTCAGGAATGTCATTTATTCAATCAAAGACGATACGCCCGCCACCTAGCAGCAATTATTCGCAACACTTAACAAGACGTAAAACAACGTCAAATCATGACTTTCAGCCCTATTGCATTTAATTAAAAGTACTTCCCGACCTTGTCGACCTATAGTTCCTACATCAAAATGTTTCAAAATTAATATATCCATCCACAAAAATTAAAATATCAACCCAATACGAAATAATTCGACAAAGATTAACATTTGAAATCAAGAATCCAGTAGGCCGATCCGATTATAAATCAAGCGGAAGACGGCATAAGAAATTCAAATACGAGAAAACTACATACTAAATAGAAAATGAAATATGGTCTATATTTTTACATATAAAAAGTCTTTGGCGAAAACATAAAATAAGCACCGTTAAGTCAGTATAAATATAAAACTCAAGTAACGACCATTAAATTTCAATACGACCACAGACATCTTTACTATGTAAGCTCTTCCCACGTGCACTGTGATTGGCACACGTGAATTTGCTACGAAATTCAATTAGTATGCCTAAATTAAGAGATATAAAGTTTAAATATTAAGATGTTAATAAAAGGAGTTATTTAAGTGTTTTATTTTAATTTAATTAATTACCTTCATTTTATCACACCTTTAAAGTTTTTTTTATAATATTTCTACTTTAACAAATTAATTTATCAAAATAAAGACATAATTTCAACAAATAACACTTAACAGCTCCCCAACACCTATTTATATTTACAAATCCCAACCTCAGAAGACATCAAGATTAATAAGGCATTATGATATATTTCCTGAAAACATTGGAATAGCTTACAAAGAAGCATTGTTATAAGATTGAGTTAAATACAGTCCAGTGCAGTGCTGGTGGAATTTGAAAGACAAGGTCCTGATTTCCCTAGTATTTCATCCAGTAATTGGTCTACATTAAACCTAATTCAAATAACAAAAGTGTAGGCCTATTTTTTACAACAATTACTTGTTTCAACATCCAAGAAGAAAAACTAATAATTTGGTGAGATCTTTCCAAACCTCAATATCTCTCTTTAGGTTCTTGCAATCAAACCTATTTATGTAAATATCAGAACCTATTACGATAAAGGGCTACAATAACCCTATTCAATTAAAAAAAAAAAAACACATTTTTTTATAATTTCTACAATTTTTATTTTTGAATCTTGCCGACCAAGGTTCAAGTTTATGACCTTCAAAGGTTTAATTAACGGCTGTGAGACTGATTAACTGTATATATATAATTTTTGAACTTTGTGCATATAACTTGAACTCTGGATTCCCCTTTTCAACACTACACACATACCATATACATCCATATCAACACTTACCAATAAACATTTTGTACTATTGATTTCAACTTTTAATTAACCTTTGTATACATAAATATTTAACTTTTGTAACATTTTAAAAAATATTTCATGCTTGTTTCATTTGTCCTTTGGGAAGATTCGACACTAAACTCCCGAGATAAGTTTCTTGTGTCTCTCTTATAAAATAAACTGCCATAAAACAAATGTTTGATCATTAATAGCCTAAGCTAATTAATTGTTTATAAACTTTCCACATATTTGTGAAAAAATTTTGATAATAGTTCATAAAAAAGGATAATTTATGTATTTTTGATTGCTAACCTTCAATGAACAGTTAATGAACTTTTATTTAAATATAAACCTACCGTAATTTTGAAAGAGATATACTTAAATTGTAAAATTAAAAAAAAAGAAGAAAGTAAAGCTACTATTTTATAATTGTAACTTGTGTTAACCATTCATTAGTTTGCATATTTTCAATCTTAAAATAACTTGTTGTGTTATAATACTATGGTTTGATTAGACTTGCCTTACAAAAATTAAATATAAACTGGCATGTTTTAGATTGGCCTAGATTGTTATAAAGGACATTTTTAACAATGTCCATTCATGTTAGTAAAAATGAGAGTGGGATGTAATTGGAAGTGGGGTTAATTTTAAAAGGATTATATAATATGTATTAAGTTAACTATAGAACAATTTGTGGATTGTAAAAAGTAGTAGTTTAAAAAATGTAACGGTGAAATGTAGTTAATGGTGATGAAATGTAAAAGGCCTATGTACGAACCTCAAAGTCAAAGTTACAAACCGGTAGGCAGCCATTATGACTTGTGACGCGATCCAATACAAACATACACGAAGATTTGGTACATTGGTATGAACTTCAAAATGAAGGAACAAAATGATAAATAAACGATTAAAACCTTTATCATATAGGCCTATCTTATCTTCTAAAGGGAGAGATAATTGTCTGTCTGCTAAATAGATCTGGAATCTCCGTCTAAGGATTTTTGATTTTTTTGATTTTATATGGGGCTTTTGGCCACGAGAAATCGATTGGAAATGGTCACCAGTCTAGGAAAATTCGTTTTCTACGTCTTTTTATTAAATTAAAAAGTGAAATTTGTCCATTTTAAACAATACAAAGCACAGCTGATGCAAATGTTTTCAATGTCATTACAATAATCACCTGTTTTCTTTTAAACGAAGCACAGCTGATGCAAATGTTTTCAATGCCATTACAATAATCATCTGTTTTCTTTTAAACTGTATTTTATTAGAGGTAAGCCTAATGTTGTATCTATTTATAATTACCATGGCAACGAATACTTCTGCTAAATAAACATACCCTTTATTTAGTTGTTTAATGTTATAGGCCTAACCTAAACGATGTTCACGGAAATTTGCAATAATAGTTATTGACATGAGCGAACTAGGCCCTGCTTATAATCGAGCTTTAGCTCGGTCTCCTGGTACTAATTCATAAAATAAAGAACAATTATTAAGATAACTATAGGAATTAGGAATAAAATAAAGACTTAAGTTATTTCGAATGTCAACATATGGTTCGATACACAAACAAAATTGATCAAACAAAAATTGATTTCATAGAGTTGAATTTCAATTGGTAATATTTTTCCATTGTTAATGGAGTCTTAAAAAGTGGGCAAAGCTTTTAGATGTACTGTTCCTTACCTTTCTTTAAGAACGATTAAATGTATTAAAACATAAAACGAAAGAAAAAAAATATAGTAGGCCTACCTAATTATAACCAAGATATAATTAAAATTTTATGAAACTTCCAGTAAGTTGAACCTGTATAAGTGAGGTAATATTTGATTATTTTATTTAACCGTTTTACAATGGAAAGAAGTAAAATTAACTTAAATTAATTACCGGTACTGATTTTTTTGGACTAGAACAAACATGTTTAATTGCATGTGAAAGACAAATTTATTAAATTATAATTGACCAATTTGAACATTAATATATACACAAATTGCAGAAAGTAGATTACAAATTTATATTTGCAAAACTCATTGACATTTTATAAAAGTGAATAAACATTCATATAAGGCATTTAAACATATCTATTTCATTTAATTAAGCGTTATATAGTTTTAACTATGTTTCCAGAACTGGGCCTACAGTTTACATTTTTTATTCCAGATTTTGTTTTGTTTTAGATAATCAAATTAAGTATTATGTAAAAGATTGTGTCTGTCATATTGTGCAAGTAGACTACTTATTTGCTACTACTAAAAAACAAAGTTATTTTAATTAAGTGCTTAGGCCTAGTAGTGAAGCACTGGTAATCTGCTAATAATAATATATATATAACTGATTTGTATATCTGAAAATACACTGCCTAAAGCTGTCTAGAAAATACAGAAAGAACTTTTTACAACAAAAAGTTTTCAAAATACAAATTTCTTATTTGTAGCTACAAAAGGTATTTTTAGTTAAAAACAGCTTAACAATATCTTAACAGCTGGAGATATTGAGGCTTTTGAAATTTTATTCTCTGCAAACTAGAGGAAAAATAAAATGTATTTTTTCTGTAACTCAAAATATAACCAGTTACTGCAAAAAAACAAAAAAAAACAGGAAACACAAAATGTCAATTGCCATTTTGGAGTGGTTTAGGGTCACATTTGTATTTTTTTATGAAATCTGGTTATTAGGCGAGACACATTCCTAGTCTGAAGGTACTGTACACTTGATTTTATTTAATAACGTTATTGATTTGCCAATGTCAAAGCAAGACGTAAGTGGGGGGGGGGGAGGATATCTTCCAGCTAAAGGGGGTTCAGAAACTATTCATGTCCCTGAAGATAGCCCCCATTTTTTGTAAATCTAAAAATGAAAGTTGTGTTGCGTTGTACTGCTTGTACCAAAAATTCGTTTTTGAAAATTTTCAAAAAAAAGTTGCAGAATTATGAGCAAAAAACTAATTTTCCAAAAAAGTTAACCTCGGCATTTTTTGTGAATGAAAATTTAACACTTGTGCCGTATTGTACTCAGTTTGCGCTACATAATCTTTTTTGCAAAAACTCGGCTTCATTGTCAGAGTGTGTCTTTTTAATATAGTTCCACTCTTCGGAAACTCCTCCATAAACTTACATTGACGCTTGTGCATAATTAGTGTCAATATGAGACGATAATATAAAATTAAAGAATAAAGTTCAACACCCAAAACAAAAACTCGAGTGACTCTGACTCCTGGCAGGGACACTTATCACTCACACTCACTGTCGTCTGTGCAGCGTCAGCAGAATGGTGGAGGGGAACAGTGCAACCACCACGAGAGCCCACTTCGCTGATGGCACTGCCTACACAACTAGGCCCACACTACACAGAGTCTAGCCTAGCCGTAGCTACTACCACACATAACATAGCATAATGACTTTATCCATAGCATTACTTGAGAAGTCTGTGACATTTTATAAATTAAGATGTTACAGTGATTTGAAAATATGTTTAGTTTTATAATAGAACGTAAAACTGTTTTGGGACACTGGGTACAATCGTAAAAAAACGGACCAATCCCGTTTTTACAGGACTTTGTTCACCCTACATTAGGCTAGCATTATTTTCCAGAAAGTAACATTAAGCATTAGAAACTTCACCTTTTGTAATATAGATATATTTAGGTACTGTAAAATACTCTTTATTTATTAGAAAAAATAGGGATGGCTATGACAAAAATTTGTAGGATTGTTAAAAAAATAAGGATCTTGCCATTTAAATCAGTTTTTTTAATAGGTCAGTAGGCCTAGTCGAAATAGACTTTCAGAAAAGGTCTGCCTAGACTTAAAGTTACTTGCCATTTTAAATTATTTTAGGAATTTTAAATTTTTCTGGCGGTTACTGGACAAAAGCTATAAATCTGCCAAATTTCAAGTTTCTAGCTTATCCAAAATTAGGAAAAATTACTCATTCGGAAGTATTTTAGAATTTACATAGAGATGAGCAATCGGGTCAGTCAGACTCATATATTTTAAAATAAATGTAATTTTGTAAATTGCTCATGTATTTTCAAATTTTCTTGCAGTGCAGAACGGATGTGCCAATATGCTTGTCATATTTTATTATTCTAGCTATCCTATAAGTGTCAAAAAAATAAATAACATGTGCAAAAGATATATCGAAAATATAGTTCGAAACCGATAAAGATATGAGAAACAACCAGAGTTGTAGATCTTCCCAAATTCGTAGCAGCTAATGCCATCTCTTTTTGATAGGATTAACCATACACCTACAATAAGGGTCTGGTCCAGTAAATGAGAAAGCAACCGGCGATGCCAGCGCTTCACTCTCTATAGTCATATCTAAACAGAGCAATTATTCCTTGCAGTTTTGTGCTCTTTGACATTGCCTCGTTTAAAACCATTTTATATATATAAAAAAACTGAATATTCTTTATAAAATTGCGGATCTGGCTTGCGATTTGCTTTTAACTATAAATTTCGTATTGTGTAAAGAAAAAAGTTCAAACTTGGTACTTAAAATATAACCAATTAAAGAGATTTACAAAAATGTGAAACCCAAAACGGATGTATAAATGTAAATGTGGTTAAAATGAGACCTTGCAATCAATTTTATGATAAAAAATAAACGAAATAGGCTAAATGATTTTAAATTTAACATCCCTCTTACGGGATAAAAATCCAAGATGGCAACCACCACAGCAGACCCTTAAACCTAAAAAAAGTTACTGCACATCGACTTTAAGGTTGCACTTGGTATTTTGAATTATTGTAGACATATCTATCTATATAAAATTTCAATTTGTTAAATTCTTCGAAAAATCACCTAAATTTAAGGTAACTAATAATAGTACCTTAATTGCATGACAAAACGGTCATGTAAATATTTTAAGTGTATATTAAAATGTTGCAGTAACCAACGTGCCTGGTTAGTTGTGCATTCGTTGTCTTTATCCTAAACTCAATAGGAAAAACCTATGTTATCTATTAATGCTAATTCACCAAGTTTTACTTGAAAATTACAGAGCGGTCACGATCAAATCGGTAGCGTGACCGCCACTTGGTATTAAGTGACCGTTTTGTTTATTTACCACTTTTAGTAATTATATATCCTTTGTTTGTGTTATATCTGGAATTATTAAAGATTGTGAAGTTATACATATTAATTCAAGAAGTTACTTTTTTTTTTTTAATATTACATTATTATAGCCAATCAGTAGGCTACTTTGTTATGATTTTTCGGTTGCTTTGTTTATTTCAACACTAAAAGCTGCTTACCCCAACCATTGTTTGTTTTAGTTATCAAAACAACTATTTTACTTGCCTTCCAGCATTTTCTAATCACAAATTTAAATTATTATCAAAACGGCCTCGATCGCTACCGCGCGGTAATGATCGCTACCGCGCGGTCACGATCGCTACTATCCGGTCACGTCCACACAAATCGGTCACACATACGAAATCGGCAGTATATGTTTGATTCAAAATCTGATTGTATAATTTCTATACAGAATTATTAAATGAATGTTATTGGGTATATAGATATTATTAATTATACTTTTAAAAAAAAGCTATCTCATAGTAATATTTTGCCGATTTGTATCCATTGATGCTTCGGTACACTAAAAGTCCATAAAAAAAATAGAAATTCATAGAATTTAGCTCGTCTACATATGAGATTTAAGGTTCCTGAACATGTTATTTACCTAATATGTTATTTATCTATATAAAATCAAATACTTAATTTTAATTTAAAGTTTTTTTGAAATTGTCCCATTTTGTGACTTTGACCCATACCTACCTACATTACAAATAGTTTACCTGCAGATAATTTAAAAAAATATGTGTTTAGGATATAAAATAATTATTTTTATAATTTTATTTGTAACGGCGGTCGCATGTCCCTATCCCTGCTTTTAACTAAACAATGCTTTAGAATTAAGTTAAATTTAAGGATAGGCCTAATACCACTTAAACCAATACAAGAAACTAAATACAATTTTTTATTCATATCAATAATAGTTTTCAACAAAAATACTTACGATGGTAAAGAAATTTTTTTTTTAACTTGTCTTCCAAGTTTTGCGTAGCGGCGGTCGCAATTCACGTTTTATTTAATAGCCACTACCTAGATGGAAGGTAGAGCACTGTTAAATAGTCAGTTGGGAGTAGTAGGTAGGCCTACAAAAGTAGTGTTTGTTCTTCGCCTCATTGATTTCTTCGAATTGTTTAAGTAAAAAGATAATTATTAGAGTAAGATTTTTTAAGAGTTTATGTTTTTACTGCGTAGCAACAGTCTCTAGTGTAACTTTGATAGGATAATTTGTAGGAAAATAATAATAAACACTTATATGCAGTGAATTAGGCATATTAGTCGAGAGCCAATATGGCGGATCAGTCGTCTTACCTGCTTGCTTAAAAAATTATTTTGTTTTATTTCGTAGCTGCAGTCACATTTCATGTATTTTAGAGTCTGTTATATGATATATTATTTACTTAAATATTACTAAATCATTTATTTTATTTATTAGGCCTAATATTTGCCTTTTATTAATTGTAGGTTAAATAATTGTATTAACCAATAAAAAACTAACTTTTCACGAATACTTTGATAGAAGCGGTCACATCCAAAGCAACGGCGGTCATGATTGCAAAAGCTCTGTTCAATTGTTTTAATAGGACTTTCCTGTGTATGAAGTTTCTTTAAATATAATTTGAGAACATTTCTTATCTTTGCTTTCATTTCCAAAGCATTCTAGCTCAAAGTTTTAACAGTTCCAACAATAATTGTAATGGCGGTCACGCTTATAGAGTAAAAAAAATGAACCAAGGTAATAATGAATGGCGGTCACGGTGGTCGTTTAAAAAAAATGAAAAAATTATAAATACCTAAACCTTAATGATGGTGAACAGCTATGAGGTTGGGTAAAAATTGAGAACGGCGTGACCAGAGGTTTTTTTAAAATTTCTTCATATTATGAAAGAACACGTTAAACTGATTATAAAAACATGGAAAATATCCGCGGGAAATAAAAATTATAGAAATTATGAGAGAAATTAAAGTAGAAAATATAGAGGTTAACTTCAGTATTTTTTTTATATTTTAACACTAAATAAAAGAAACAAATCACTTAATACACCAAGAAATATCAATAATAACTTCACTAAACAAAATTGATGAAAGAAATCACGAAAATATATGTAGATATTTATATAACTTTCCAAAACTTTTAGTTTAAAAACAATAACAATTGTCGTTAAGAAATTACATTGAATACCAGTATAAAAGAAGAAACTTATAATTTCTGATTGCCAACGTTGCCACATTGAACATATGTAATAGGACAAGATGACGTAACAGTAATCACAACATTTTACTAGTCGTTATTATAACATTATATAATTAGAATAAAAAAAAAAAAAACTAGAGGGACTGACCTATACTGTTTAGTCACAATATGTTACCGATAACAGTATTATTATAAAATGTCGTCGTTATTATCACATTAAATAATTAGCCTAAAATTAAAAAAAAACTAGAGGTACCTACTGACCTATACTGTTTAGTCACAATATGTTACCGATAACAGTATAATTATAATATTTCGTCGATATTATCACATTCGTAGGGTTCTAGCTTAAACACTTATTATTTCCTAATTTTAGGCAATATAGGAGGCACTGATAAACCCACTCAAATCTAATTGCAGCCAATCTGGCAACACTGTTCCTATCGCGTATTAAAATGGGTGTACATTGTCTATGTTAAAATCCCATAAGCGATTTTTGGTTTGTTAATTTGTTATGTTATATTTGATTTAGAATGTTTATAATTGATTTCCGGCGATCAGTGAAGTGTCTAATTTCATTATATATATATATAGGAAAAAGTGATATATAGTGTGAATAAAAAAAAAATACTGAAGTTAACCTCTATATTTCCTACTTTTATTTCTCTCGTAATTTCTATAATTTTTATTTCCCGCGGATATTTTTCATGTTTTTATAATCAGTTTAACGTGTTCTTTCATAATATGAAGAAATTTAAAAAAAACCTGTGGTCACGCTGTTCTCAACTAGAACCCATTGTTGTATATCATTTATTTAATATGTTTAACTTTATAATTTTTTTTAAAATTATATTAAGTTACCATACCAAAATAAAAATTGTTCCAATTATCCCGCTTACATTTTTTAACCCATATACACATGAACAAACTGCAAAAATATTCTGCTAAAATAGGCCTAGGCCTACCTGTAAGTAAATTAAATTATGATCAGGGAATTATTTTTAGGCTAAATTGTAGTAAACGCACTCTAACCTATACAGACAACCAAAAATAAACAAAATCTAATCTAAAATAACTTACAATCTCCAATAAGT
>JAGFPH010019887.1:0-14752 GCA_018207615.1 Philaenus spumarius
TTGGGAGTATTTTCAATACACACTGCATTGCGTGCTTCGCACGCCAACACCCCTACTGTGAGTATTTTCAATACACAATTCTTAAACTCTTGTAAAAAATAAAATAAGTGTATGTAAAAACAAACGCCACATAACATTTAAAACATATTTTAGTGCTAATCTAGTTAAAGAAAAATACCTGACTATAATTAATAATATACATATTTTCCTTTCCCTGGGTGCTAGGGGGGGAACGTGGCCCCCCTCTGCCCATAGGTATGGGCGTCCATGGGACCAGATGAGTTTGATACACTGCTACGTATATGATACGTAAGGACTTTGAGTAACAGTGCTTCAGACATTTCCTTTGAGCTCGCGTGTTGAGTTCCCCAAGGAAGCTAATTAATCACTTTAAGTTCCCAAACTTTTCCATTATCAGACTTGACCTGGATATTGATCTCTTGAAAAAACCTGCATGTCTGCACACACAATAACGTTAACATATTAGGTGCGATACGTAGAGATAGAAATAATTCGATATCGCAGCTGATCCGTAAAGTTGAGCGAATTTACAAAATTAAGTTTATATGTTTCAGGGTGTCAACCAACTATTTGGGAAATTGGTCTACTCAATTAGTATTTATTATTATTATTAGGGGGTCGTGTGATCAGCCACCAGGACCCACTGCACCTAAACCATGAGGTCCTCTGTGCCCCATGTCCAGGCAGAAGTTCACATCAAACCCGCCCTTTTTGCGAAACGAAGGAGTCCGTGGGGGGCCTTCCTCTCGTATATAACTGGTGTCAGGGTATACTTGTCCCAGATATTTCTGCCTCATTGATGCGAGGGCATCACATTCGCATACAACGTGGAAAGAAGTTTCCTCCTTCTCTCCACACCTTCGACGTAATAGGTTGTTCTCCAGCCCCATCAGGTGGAGGTGCCTCTTCAGAGAGTTGTGTCCCGTCAGTAGACTGACCAAAAACCTCACTTCCCGCCTACCAAGACCCAGCAGCGTTCTGCTTAGGTGTCCATCCAGGCCATTAATGAAGTCGTGTACTCAATTAGTATGTTTGGGTCGTGTCGCTTCTCTCGTAGCGGAAATACTCGCTTCGCGCGTACCATTGCGGCCATCAGCCTCGAAACAAAAACAGCCCCACAGAGCAGTACCTTTATGGTGTTTTAGGTTTTGATTGATTTTAGGGGAACCAGACGAGCTACAAGGTAGTGTTGAAAAACAAAATATGCAGTTTAATCTCTAAAAAATGTCACTCTGGTTCGCAAAATCTTTACTTCCAGTCAAAAATGTGCTTCCGGTTGTTGGATTTTTTGGCTGAAAAACTCGTTCGAACTACTTAGAAAACCTTAGCGAGGGACCTGGCAGGGCGGGGTGGTGGGGCCTGACACGTCATCACGTCGCCTTAAAAATATTACGTCACGTGGGGGGTGACCTGAAAAATATTACGAGAAATCTCAGGTTAGATCTAAAATTAACCGCGAAAATTCAAGCTTCCTGCCTTATTTTAACGTAAAAATTCAAATTTTCCGCCGGACGTGACGACATAGACCACTTCCGATCACGTGACTTCCGTCGCCAAAGTATCGCCGTCTCTAGTAACCTGTGCACCAAATTTGAACCAAATCGGAAGTAAAATGCGACCGTTAGAGTCCGAACACATATATGTAACATTTTTGATGACACCCCAAAACGTGTTCTGAGGACCATGATCGGTGCTCATTGACTATACTCTCGAAATTTCGTATATTTTCTTTATGGAAAAACAATGGCAAATGTCTGAACAAAAAATTGACTATTCTCCTTTAAGTTTTACTAGTGTAGTTCGACAGTACAAATTCTAATTGTTTTCATACAATATAGTTTCTATTTTATTTGAGAATGGAATATAAGCTTGGTCTAGCTACATTTTGTAACAATTTCTTCGTAATTTATCAATATTGTAGTTGGATATTAATTTCTTTACTCGTATTCATTGCTCACCAAACCTAATGTCGACAGAGAGATCCGTGCTACAGAATTGATTGAAGAAAATTAACTGAAAGGATTCTTGCGAAACGCAATTCAAATTGGATATTTCGATTAGTGAAGTTTCGATAGTCAATAGGGGTTAAGAATTTGAATATCGAGTTGAAGTTAAAGGTCGATGAATGCGGCAGACATGGACGTCTTAATGAGGGCAGGTTGACAAAACCGAAGAAGTTAGGATTTAGAACCTACTTCAAACTACGAATACCGCAGTAAAATATTATCGTCAAAAAGTTTCTGAACCCGCTAGTGTTCCCTGCAATGCTTCGCCATTGCTTGATTTCAATATATCTACACTAATATCATAAAGAGGTAAAATTTGTTTGTTTGTATGTAGGGGGTAATCTCTGAAACTACTGAACCGATTGCAAAAATAGTTTAACTAATAATAATTCCAGTTGAGCAAATTTCCAAAATAAGTTTATAGGCCTATGTTTTAGGGTTTCAACCAACAATTTGGGAGATAGGTCAATTCACGATGGTGCTGAATAGCTGCAAAATGATTCGCACGCCCTTCCGCATTATAGGGAGTATCTTCAATACACAAAGCATTGCGTGTTTCGCACGCCAACCTTCGTATTGGGAGTATCTTCAATACACAAAGCATTGCGTGCTTCGCACGCCAACAACCGTATTACGAGTATCTTCAATACACAATACATTGCGTGCTTCGCACGCCAACCCCACGATAGGATCCACTACATGGCTTTGAACCGGGTACTTCTATGGTATTTTACGTTTTGATCGATTTTGGGGGAACCAAGTGAGCTATAAGGTCGTGTAAGAAAACAAAATGTGCAGAATAACATCCTACATTTATATTTAAAGAAAACACTCAAAAATAAATTGATTCTCGTAGGAAAAATCTAAAAAATAGTTACTTAGGTCCAGGGCCGGCGCAAGGACCATGCGGAACATGCGGACGCATGGGGCGCCGCCAAGGAGGGGGCGCCGATGCGCCGGAAAAAAGATCAAGACCAAGGCGCCTTCAAAATTTTCTGAACATTTTTTTTGCACCAAAAATGTTTGCCTTAAGACCTGGCCGCCCTTTCCGGGGTTTAAAAGAAACTTCCTATTTCTGTTTAGCGCTTTTTTAGAGACAGACAACCTACACCGCTATAGGGCACCATCCTTTCAGAGTCGGCACCCTTTAGTTTCAGTAAAAAATTTGCCCCCCCCCCCCCAAAGACGCGACCACCCTTTTCGGGAATTAAAAGAAATGCCATATTTCTTTTTAGCGCCTCTTTACTGACAAAAAAGAGCACATACACCAGTTTAGGGCGCCATCCTTAAAATAAATATTGTAATATGATTAATTTGGTGTTTTAAGTATTCCACTCCCCCCTCCTTCACTTAACTTTCAATTTTATCATACATTTATTTAAGGGTCTGCTATAGTGGCGGTTATCTTGGATTTTGATCCCATAAGAGCAATGTTAAATTTCAAACCAATAATTTCGTTTATTTTTTATCATAAAATTGTTTGCAAGGTCTCATTTTAAGCACAGTCACAATACGCATCCGTCTTGCAATTTAGTTTTTTAAATGCTTTTGATTTGTTATGTAATTGACATTTTGTAAGTACAAAGTTTGAATTTTTTTCCTAACACAATAAAACATTAATAATGAAAAATAATTTGCAAGCCGGATCCGAAATTTTATAAAGAATATTCAGTTTTTTTTCAACACTCAATTACAAAAGATAGGCTTATAAAATGGTTTGAAATGAGGCAGTCAAAGCGTTCAGCTGCAAGAAATTGCACTGTTTATATAGGGATATAGTGAAAACCGCTTTCGTTTCCTGTTGCTTTCTCGTTTACTGGAGCAGACCCATCGGTCAAAAAGGCCGATGTCATATATATATATAATACACTGTATATATATAGAAAATATTTTATATTTACTTTTATTTTTTATATAATTAAATAATTTCAATTGGTATACATTTGATAATGTACCCATTTTTTATTGCAATAAGGAGATATATAAATACAGTATATATACATATTTATTATATAGGGGCGGGGGGGGGTAGTTGTTGTGTATAGAGGGGGGCGCCAAAAATGACTCTCGCATGTTCAGGAAAAACCCCTTGCACCGGCACTGCTTAGGTCAAAAAACGTGCTTCCGATTGTTGAATTTTTTTGGCTAAAGAACTCGTCTGAGCGTCGTAGACAACCAACATGTGTACCAAATTTGAACCAAATCGGACTTAACATGCGACCACTAGAGTGCGAACACATATATACATATATATATATATATATTATTTTTAATGACACCCCAAAACGTATTTTGGGGACCATGATCGGTGCTCATTTGCTACTCCCGACCTTGGGTCTTACCATAAGGGCCACTGCAATAGCTCATTTTTCCTATGGAAATTCGCTAAAAAGCTACACTATCCCTGAGTAACATAGGCTATAATTCATTTTCATAAAAACATTTTTTTATTTCATTATTTGTAAATTTAGTAGAAAATTGTTTTAGGTTAGACCTAGACTGATGAACTAACACATATATTTACATTTATTACCATAGAAACCAATTGAATAAAATAACAGATAAAACAGATGATTGTTTGCTCCAATATTTCCATTACAAGCCAATATTTGATTTTAAACTTTGAAGCAATTAATTGTATTTCTAACTTTTAGGTTAGGGTTTTTATTAAAGTGTAGACCCCTTGCTGGTTCTTTTAAACTTTATTATATCTGCTGCTATAAAATATACGAAATAATTTGATTTCAACATTTAACATTATTTACCATCTTAGTTTTGGAGTTATTATTAATAAGAAAAGATAACATAATTATGTGTGTAGAATGTTCCAACGGAGTTGGCGTGCGGAGCACGCAGGGGTGTCATCTAGTAAATATTATATATTTAGATTACACTAAGAAACACAGTTAAATTACGGACCACTCTCGTGTAATTTCTGAGGTTTATACAATCCCAATTTCCTACCAATGGTACATGTTGTCGTAAAGCGTGTTTTTCCGTGGCCGGAGGCTGAGGTGCAAACAAATTGTACTAATACATTTAATGCACACGGGCAGCTATTCAGTGCTGGATTTCCTCCACACTAATATCCATCGAGTTGTCAGTTAAAGAAAGTGTGAGAGGAATGAGAACATCAAAGTGGCCTCTCGTCAGTTCCCCAGTAAACCTTGGCCCCCCTACTCCCTCAACCCGTTCGATAAAACTCTCCCACAACAAATAACCACCTCTCTCTGTACACCTGAAATTCATAAAAAATATTTCGGATGCTGCTTGAATTTCACAGGAGGTTCCAAAAATTACCGGTTTGCTCATATCAGCGATATATTATTTGTTTGTTGAATAAATATAGCCTGTGTTTTAAAGTATATGGTTTGCACCTGCGCCAATTCTAACAACTCTGGTCCTCACCTCAAAACCAAGTGAATCGTGTCATGTACAATTAAAGCCAAAGAGTAGAATAAGCATTGGCCATCTGGCCTAGAAGAAACTACTCTGTTAGGAATAGATACTCCATTAACGTGTATGACCTCAATTGTTGTAATATGAAGCTAAATTTTATATTTAACCGAGTAATAATAAGTTACAGTAAACTAAAACAATGTTAAATATTACTTTGTCAAAATGTAAAATTTTGTCTAAACTTACTTCAGTTAGACAAAAACAATCTTCTTTACAAAACTTAAAACGCACAAGTATAATAATTATTATAACTATCCCTTACATATTGAATTATTCTTAGAATTCTATGTAGAGTGCATACACAAATACCTCACTCAAAATCATTATTCACTCAATAAATAATGGTCACTATTTTTCGCATACTTACTATAATATAATATTATTATAATATATTAGTATTATAGTAACTATAATAACGTATTATTATATACTATGTATCGCCTATTCCCTCTTCACGCTCTGACTTGTGTCTACGCAAAAAGTTTGCGTGACGCGAGATATCAGAAACGAAAGTGCCCAACGGTCCAATAGAAGTTATCACTTGAAAAACAGATACTTCCTGACAAATAACGTGCTTCTCAGGATTTTGTTTTTATAATAACGGTTGTCAATATTATAATTATTATATTATAATTATGCAGTTTCAAAATATGACGAAATACAATTTTTTTGACAATTGGTAATTGGTTGACGTTTATTCTCTTCTAATATTAATACTGATAAAAATATAAATCGGACATAGAAGTTATCACTACCAACGTGTGGTCTTAAGCACACCCAATGTTTTTTTTTTTTTAGATTTTTCTTACTAGAATCTTTTCGGGGGTTTATCGAAATAAATAAATGTAGGATATTATTCTGCACATTTTGTTTGTTTTACATGACCGTATAGCTCGCTTGATTCTTAAAAAGTCGATCAGAACGTAAATTACCATAAAATTAAATGGTTCAAATCCACGTGGGGAATTTTACCGTGTGGGCATTTTCTGATCCGTGGCCGACAGCCGAAGAAAAGCAGCCCATAAACCGAGGTCGGGGAGCAAACTCGCAAAGCAAGTGTTCCTACTGCGAGTGGAACGAAGCAGCGCGTAGGCCCAAGCTGTAGGCTTAGGTACAAACAAATTCTACTAATATATTTCGTACACTATTCAGCGCCTTCGTGAGCAGATCCATTTCCCATATAGTTGATTGAAACCCTCAAACATATAAACTTAATTTTTAAAATTCGCTCCACTCACGTCAGCGGTTCAGCGAGTTATTTTAAACGTAAGTTGTTTTTAAAATACATGCTTGTGTAAATCTTCAGTGTAAAACATTTAAAATTACACTTTATTTGTAAAACTTTCTTTGTGAAATTCCTTACAGAATTAATCTATTATTATTATAATTATCCCTTTATTAGGGCAAGATTAGGAGTCCTTTCTTCCATCCAACCCGTTATATAATTACATTATTTTTTAAATATTACACAAAATTACAATATTACTAGGGGAGACCCCTGCGTGCTCCGCACGCCAACCCCCAGTGCGACCGTCTAAAAACATATGTTATGTTTTATTTATAATAAAAGTGTAGGATTAATAATAACCTCAAAACTAAGATGGTAAATAATGTTAAATGTTCAAATCAAATTATTTCTTATATTTTATAACAGCAGTAATAATAAAGGTTAAAAGAACCAGTAAGGCTCAGGTCTACACTTAATAAAAAACCTAACAAAAAAGTTATAAATAATAACCTCAAAACTAAGATGGTAAATAATGTTAAATGTTCAAAACAAATTAGTTCGTAAATTTTATAATTTTAATAAATAATTCATTTCCTCCCTTATAAAAATCAATATTTACTTCCACAAAGCAGCTGTATTAGTTAGTTTCTTATTATAAACAGCTGTTTTGTATTAAAATGTTTTTATAACCTTCTGAATACTGTAATCATCGTTATTTACATCCACGAAATCAGCTGGATTAGTTTGTTTCTTATTATAAACAGCTGTTTTGTATAGAAATGGTTTTTAAATATTTTCCATGTTAATCTTATGGGGAAAATCCGACCTTTGAGATTAGCTCACGCAATTAAGGATAAGAATTTTTGACATCTAAGACCTTATTGCAAAACTACGAAATGAGACGAATTTTTTGAAACCTCAAACATTAAAATTGGTCCAGAAATAAGGGAGGAGTTGTGTTTACAAAAAACGGCTTCACGTACTATATATAAAGATACTATAACAAAAGAAAAATAGCATATATATACTATATATAAATACTATATATAAAGAAAAACTTGAAAAGTATCCCGAAAAAGTTTCAAATTTGGAAAAAACTAAACAGTCTCTTTTGTATGGACTCAAGACCATAACTCACGAAAACAGCTGTAACACATGTTTGTTTACATTCATTACCATAGCAACTATACTTAGCATTTTATAATAAGTTTATTATCCTTCAAAACCAACAGCTTTTTTAGGTTAGATTGACCAACTTAAAGAAAACAAAAACAAAAATCAACTAAAAATGCTTACTATATTTTAATTCAATTCAAACATTGGTTGTTACATAATATATAGTACCAGGAGACCGAGCTAAAGCTCGATTATAAGCAGGGCCTAGTTCGCTCACGTCAATAACTAGTATTGCAAATTTCCGTGAACATCGTTTAGGTTAGGCCTATAACATTAAACAACTAAATAAAGGGTATGTTTATTTAGCAGAAGTATTCGTTGCCATGGTAACTATAAATAGATACAACATTAGGCTTACCTCTAATAAAATACAGTTTAAAAGAAAACAGATGATTATTGTAATGACATTGAAAACATTTGCATCAGCTGTGCTTTGTATTGTTTAAAATGGACAAATTTCACTTTTTAATTTAATAAAAAGACGTAGAAAACGAATTTTCCCAGACTGGTGAACATTTCCAATCGATTTCTTGGCCAAAAGCCCCATATAAAATCAAAATATCAAAAATCCTTAGACGGAGATTCCAGATCCATTTAGCAGACAGACAATTATCTCTCGCTTTAGAATATATATAAAACGCTGAGTTGGATCAAAAACTGAACACAATTTTAGGTTAAGCCTACAATGAACCAAAACATGTTTGTTTACAACCAATTGGGCTAATTTAGAATCAGGGTTTTTACAATTCTTCACAACTATCCGTTTTTTTAGATTAGGTAAAAGCAAACAAAAGATTTTCTGTATTATTATAAAGGTTTACAAACTATAAATCTAAATTTGTGTAGTATATATTCTTAAGTGGCATAAAAACCATTTTGCAATTCGATTACTTAAGTCAATGTAATGAACTGGAATAACTTTACTACCCTTTAAATTAAATCAACCACTAGTATATAATATATGTTACATATGATTAAATTTATTTGAATTGTTAATTCGACAATCTCGTCTCCACAAAAAAAGGGCAAATCTCTCAATTCATTTCTCCCAAGCTCGAGACTTTGTAAACCGCAATAAACAATATTGTGTACCATCAAACTTATTGAACTGATTTTATCTTGCAGCCTAAGCTCCATTAGGCTAAATTTATTGCTTCCACTCGTTGCTCTACCACGCCTCTCTGCGTCTCTTCAACCCGACCTTCCATATCGATTGCGCTCAATGAAACCACCCTCATTCAATCTGCAATACGTTCAACTTTATCTGAACAGTGGTACTGCGGTATCCTTCATGTAGCTTATATAAATAACAAAACAAAACGTGTAGAAGTTGGTATATTTCTAGCTGTGTACATAGAAGAGTGTCTAACTTGGAAGACTCATCTGGAATATTTTAAAGGCAAGCTCAAAACTTAGGCTATTTAATAAAGAAAGAAAGCAGTGGGGCCGCCAACAGATGTGAAAACTGTCATGAATATAAATCGTTGGTTATATTGTTTTTTCCGAAATTCTATCATTACTTTTAGAGAGGTCTGGGGGGCCCTCCCGCAAAACATTTTTTGAAAAATGCGCTTCACTAAATAGTTTGTACAAACTGTATTGAGTTTAATAACTTAAAGCAAAAGTAATCATAGGGCTGACGACAGAAATGAAAAATTGTCATGAATACAAATAGTTGGTTGTGATTTAATCCGAAATTTTATCTTTATTTTTATCTTGTCCCATTTGTAACAGTACATCTTTATTCGCTTCTGAATAACTTGTAAAGAATTATAAAAAGCTGACACCTAATTTTAAAAAAATATTAATAATTACAAAAAAAAAACTGATATATTTAGTTAGGTAAATAAACGCAGGAATAAGTACATTTAAATTAACGAGCGAGTCAAGCGGGAACAGTTGATCAAGATAAAGGCTGAAGTAGATTAATGCAGAGCGCTTTCGCGGATCATTAACGAACTACCAGCTTACGGGAATGCATCAGCTGTTCAGAATCATTATGAAACAAGAAAAAGTCACTAATAACTTTTGTATTAGCTCAAACGAGTTTTAACGACAAAGTCGCCATCTTAAGTGATGCACGAGCTACAATAATGAAACTATAACAGTGCTTCATGCCCCGTATTTATACAAAAGTCCCACGAGGATTTATTTATTTTTGTATAAATACGGCGCATGAAACGCTGTTAGGTTAGTTATAGTTTGATTATTGTAGCTCGTGCATCAGTGAAGATGGCGAAAGTGTCGTTGAAACGCGTTTGAGCTAATAAACGTATTAGTTGAGATTCTGTGTTCAAATTGTATTCTAT
Organism: Philaenus spumarius; assembly: GCA_018207615.1. NCBI lineage: Eukaryota > Metazoa > Arthropoda > Insecta > Hemiptera > Aphrophoridae > Philaenus > Philaenus spumarius. The sequence goes on from JAGFPH010019887.1 coordinate 10,200, forward strand.
CAAAAAATATTCTCATAAGTCAAGCTCAATATTTATTTATAACACTATGTCCATTTTAGAGGTATCACCAAGTACACTAATTTAACAAAACTTACAAAATGAAGAAGTGCAGTGTCCATTTCATCGGTAGCGTGACGAGACTAAATCCATACAGCTATTGAGTTTGAGCCTTTGAAATTTACCACTGCCTATTTTATTTCGTCGATTTCCTCTTCTTTCACGATCAACTGTTACATTAAACTTCTGGTTTATATTAGTACGTGTGTAAAACAATGAAGAAGCAGACGTCATCGACGAAATCAAGAGCACCTTCCGAGAGAGACGCGTACCGCGAATTCATATTATATTGTACATCATCTAAAAAGTGTTCGGTGCGCCTAAGGAAGTTGTCATTTCAAAACTTTAAGATTTAATAAGGAATAAAATTTATTAAAACAATTTTGTCATTAAAATAAACCCACTTTTAAAAGATTTGAATTTAGTTCATACTAAAATACATGGCGTAGGGTATTCGTAAAATATTTGGTCAGGCATAGTTAGGTGATACATCTAAAAAAAAATACGACCTTTTCCATCATCCGCCATTTTGTATTTTTTCAATATTAAAATAAAACCCCAGAATAGAACCAAATTACACCTTAAAGTTAGGCCTAAACTATAATTTAGTTAAACCTTTTCACGGCAAAAAAACACTTTATCAAACCATATTTTGCCCAATTGCAAAATCCAAATTGACTCATCCGGATTCCAACTGAGGAAATTGAGCGTTGAAATCAGGTACGCTATCCCTCGGCTACAAGGCCGACTTAAGTTTGTATTTTAGAATATTTCACCAAACTTTTCAAAATTGGGCTCATTCAAAGTTGTTGAGGCTTCTCGTTGATACACAACACACCAAAACGACAACGTGGTTGGGAAATATTTTCAAAATAAACATTCGTGTTTCAACTTTCATCAAGTACTTTATTATAAAATCAATTTCAACAATGTAACATCAACACATTAAAAATATTTTATTGGATCGAAACAAACTACAGAACCCCCATCAGCGACACTGGTAACACTTATTTTGTTAAACTAACCTTAAGTTTACTCTATTACTCTATAATACTATCACAACGGGAGTGTAGGATAGTAGGTGTACAGATTAATCTCTATATATACCCTTCAATACTGCTATTGAACTCGTGTTGGTAACTAACTATAACAAGCAAGGCAGAAATCAATTCATGGCGGCCGTAGAGCGAGCTGACACTTTCCAATTAACATTTAAAACAGTCTTCGCATCACAAAAGACCTTCTTACATAATTTATGCAGCCTCATTCCCGGCAATTCTAAAGGCTTAACTCCCTGTTCCATTGACTATTCCTTTCAACGCTTCAACAGCAAATTAAAAATGTATAATCCTGACTCTTCGTGTTCGAATATTCATAATTTGCAACGGGATTTTAGGGTCTGAATAGGTAATAATCAATTGAGTAACAACACACAGGCTAACAGTTGAAACTAAAGGATTAGTATTGTCACTTCTGAAACTATTAAATGCAACTCCTAGATTTTTCATTTAATACCCTAACAGGTAATTCAAGGCTTCTTTATCGCTGAAAATATAAGTTTTTAGATTTTGATGCTGAAAGAATTGCGAAAACGGCAAGTCACAGATAAAAGACAATCTTCACTGATGTATAACTGGAATGGGAAAAGTATAAAGCGTCCTCCGTAAAGAACCCTTCTTCTCTCTTCCTTATCTTCTGACTTGGCAACACTACGTTTCGTGTTTTTCGTTGATTAACATGCACCGGCATTAATACCTCTTGTAACAGCATCGGTCAGCGCTGACTCAGTGTCGTATAACTGGAATCATTTTGAACTCGACCACCGTCCTGATTTACAGTTTAAAAACTGCGAGATAAGTTTGAAAGAACAGCGTAACTTCTTGGAGCAAACAATGGAAGATCATTTGCTACCACACGGCTGATTACCGGAGCGTTTTACTAATGTCTCGAGCGTGTGGTTTCATCGGACTTGAATCATCTTCAGTCTCTTTTGCACCACTGAAGATGCTTTATTGCTTTAGACTGGCACCAGAGAGGATAAGGTGTTGCAAGTCGGAACCAAAGAAGGTTCTGCGCAGCCGCAGAAGACGAGGGGGGGAGAAATGTCAGAGAGGTGGCGTAGGAAGATTTGAGATGTACTGGTCACGCCAAACAAATAACAGAGAAAACAAAACCTGGTGAAGGTATTGTGAGCTGACTTAAGTTAACCACCCAACTACGTTTTCTATTTATCCACCATTATTTCAACTGTTAACCACTGTAGTTGGATTCTTTAGAAAATGTTCGGCAGCAATTTTTCATCCAAGCATTTTATTTTAATTCCGTTTCACAATAAACTGCACTTCGATAAAGGACGTACTATTACAGTTATAGTCTTTCCGCTCGGCCGTGATACCTGACTTCTCGGTACTCAACTCCCCCTCCACTAGGTGAGTCATTGTTTGCCACCGGCAGGCCCGGCGAGGGGGGGTTGAGTTCCGAGAAGTAAGGTATCATGGCCGAGCGGAAAGACTATATATTTAGTTTTAAACGTTCACATTTCAAAGTTACCTCTCCAATAGTATCCAAATTGGCGCTGACGATTAAAAATTACAAACCATTTCGCCTCTGGGCTCACAATAAATAGTTTTCCTTCTTGCATTATTATTACTTACTTTCCTAATTGAATATTAAAATAAAATTACATAAATTTGAATAAAGACTATATATTTACTACGGGATATTAATTCGTGACTCATTCTCAGTACCATTTACAGTTTTGGCACTAAATTAAGCACTATATTATGTCTGATTGAAGCTAAACTAACTTATGCTAATTAGTTTGATTATACTAAAATTATTAGAAAACTAGGAATATATTATAAAACGTTTAAACAAACAATTGTCAAATACAAGTAAAACTATAAAATAAGTATTAAAATCAAACTAGTAATTATTAATCATTGTAATTTGTCTTTGATTGCGTTTGAACTTGTTTTAACTGGTAATAGATCAACTAAGTAGTTTTACAGTATGACAATAAATGTTTTCAGAACGAATCATCGCAGTAGTTACATTATTATAATCATTCACAGAATGAAAGTGATGGAGCTGAAATTATATGTCATTTATCGGCAGACATGTTTGATTAAGGTAGAAGATATTCCTCATAAGAAATCATTAGTAATTAAGGTAATAAATACTATGTATATACATAAACTGTGTATTAGTTAACATAAAACCCATGGTCTACAAGTAGGAAACTAGATTAAGTATAATACATCTACCATTTTGTTATTATATTTATAGCTCTGATAACAAATCGTGGAATTGGGTAAATATTGTTGTATTGTCAAACCTCGAACATAGTACAGACCTGAGGAGGTCTACGGGATAAGATATGATTATGGGATATAAAGGCCATAATAGACTCTGTCCATTGCTAAAGGAAGGAACACTGTTCAACAGCCTGTGTGGAGTAGGAGACGTGCAAGTCTCCAGACACGAGTCCATCCGACAAGAGCCGAAGACGGTACTGTACTCTCGGCTATCATCAGTTGCCATTTTCCAGCCGGCAGAGAGCTCTGTGGTTGGGGTTTCTGCGGTGAAGTGTTTGGTGAAGTCATCTTTTTACCTGCGAAACAAACAAAATATCGATTATAGTTTACAGTTACGGAGAATAGACTGTAATAATTTGGCCTACAACTATGACAAATGTGCTTTTCGCTGTAATTTTTGTATGCGAATTTGATAAACTTATCTAACGCTGTAATTGTTGTATGAGAATTCGATTAACTTATCTATCGCTGTAATTGTTGTATGAGAATTTGATAAACTTATCTATCGCTGTAATTTTATATGCGAATTTGATAAACGTATTTATCGCTGCAATTTTTGTATGTGAATTTTATTTACGTATTTATCACTGTAATTATTTCATGTGAATTTTATAAACGTATTTACCGCTGTAATTTGTGTATGTACATTTGACAAACTTATTTATGCTGTAATTTTTGTATGCTAATTTGGTAAACGTATTTATCGCTGTAAGTTTTGTATGTAATTTTTAAAAGACTTGTTTATCGCTGTAATTTTTGTTTGTAAATTTTATAAACGTATTTATCACTGTAATTATTTCATGTGAATTTTATAAACATATTTACCGCTGTAATTTGTGTATGTACATTTGACAAACTTATTTATGCTGTAATTTTTATATGCGAATTCGGTAAACGTATTTATCGCTGTAAGTTTAGTATGTAATTTTGAAAAGACTTATTTATCGCTGTAATCTTTGCTTCTAAATTTTATAAACGTATTTATCGCTGTAATTTTTGTCTGTACATTTGATAAACTTATCTATCGCTGTAATTTTATATGTAAATTTGATAAACTTATTTATCCCTGTAATTTTTGTATGTGAATTTGATAAACTTATCTATCGCTATAATTTTATATGCAAATTTGACAAACGTATTTATCGCTGCAATTTTTGTATGCAAATTTGGTAAAGGTAT
>JAGFPH010019888.1:0-14751 GCA_018207615.1 Philaenus spumarius
CAACATTAAAGAAGTGGACCAGCCCTTGTATTCTATAGCCCTGGCCTTATGCAGTCTTGATAGCCAGCTGTTTGGAGTTATGTTCGCTACCCGCTAGATGCCGTGGGCGTTCAGTGTATTAAGCAGGGATTTACTTTTAGTTTAACGAGAGTGCATTTTTGCTTCAAATAGTGGCGCGCTATTTAAATAACGGCACAATTTTCTTAAGATAGATCGTTGTTACATTAAACTTCATGTCAAGTTTGAACTTAATCAGTCAAACCATTCTCTACATATTAATTATTTTGTAAAAAAAAAAAAAAAAATGGCGGATATCTGGAAAACGAAGCATTTTCGATCATATGTATATAGGAACGTTTTTCTTTATTCTCACTAGTAAAACACGACCTGAAAGTTCTCCATTTTCTCCATTTCCTTAGTTGAGTTATAAAAGTTCAAAAGTCTTTACCGTTGCGAAACACAGATACAAAGTTAGTAGGTAATAATATAATTAGGGGTTATGATAAGTTATCTATATTATTTACTAGGTTAAAAAAAGTGCCCACTTTTATTTAAAGTATTTTTTCCATGTACTTTTTAAAAGCGAGGCGCTTATAGATAGTCTTCTGTTTTACCTATCTCGTTTTAACTCCAACACCTTTGGATTCAGCAACCCCATTTTCAACATTTTTGATCATATAATTTTAAAAATCGGTTCAGAAATTAAAACATAATTAGTTTGTACTATACCTATTTTAAAAACGATGTTTAAAAATTGACTAGTCTGCAGCCGCTCAACTCAAGCGTTTTGACGAAAAATCTAAAAAGGTCTAAATTATACTTTTATTAAGTTACTTGTGTTTTTTCAAGTAAATAAGGAAAAATTTGTATACTCCTTGATCTTGTTTGAATTTATATGTTTAACTTGCAAAAAAAGTTTTAGTCTGGTATTTTGAAAATTTTCTAAACTGGAGCCGTTTAAAATGGAGTTTTGGGTCCGGTACTCCTAAAATCGCGAAGCCATTGATAATTCAAATGGCTCTAGATTGGATCATTTTCAAGATAACAAGCTGAGACTCAGCATATAAGTTTAATATATATATTTTAACTTCTATGTCAAGTTTGAATTCGATATATTAAAATTCAGCCCATTTAGACACATATTCTACATTTTTCAACCTCTCATTTTAAAGCATTTGTATGAATCCAAGTTAAACTAATATACAATTATTCTATTAATGCATTATATGTTTATGTGATAACAATTAAATAAATAACATTTAGGTGTAACGTCCTGAATTTGTTCCAACTTAATTTACAAATGTTGAAATTTTGAAATAAAAATTATTTTTCTCAAAATGAGTTCTAGCATGTTACTCAGGGATAGCGTAGCTTTGTTAAGTAAAAAACGTTTCAATCGGTTCAGTAGTTCCAGATATCACCCCTTATATAAAAAATATTTACCTCTTTATAGTATTATTGTAGAAGACAAATTTAACAATCTTTCAAAAATGATCGGATACGTGTCCGTTAAGATTTTTAACTCCATTTCACTAGGAAACATTTTCAAAACTAAATCTGTTTTTCCTTCTTCTAAAAACATCAAAAGAATGTTTGTTTTTACAAAATTATATAGATAAAATGACAACAATACTTACCTAACAAAAACCCTAAAGTACGAATGAGTTAAACTTGCGTGGGAATCTTTTGTAAGATAATCGTAACAGATCAAACAAGTTAAACTGAAACATAGGTCTGAAAGCACTTAGAATTCCGTCTGTCAAACATTTTATGATTCTCGAAAATCAACAATAACTTAACAATTAATTACATTTTGAGTTTAAACTCTGTACAGTCCTTTTTCAAGCTACGTTTGAACAGAACAAATTTTATTTAAATACATTTTTAAAATAATGCGAGCGCACAGCTGACCGCTGACGTGAGTGGAGCGGATTTTCAAAATTAGGTTTCTATGTTGTATGGTTTCAACCAACTACTAAATTTGGGAAATTTGTCTGCTCACAAAGTGTTTAAGTAGATTGTTTTTACCTCAGCCTCCAGCTCCGGCGGAAACACTCGCACTGCTGGGCTGTACCACGACCTTGGTGCCTCGTGTTATGGGGTTGCGCTTCGCGAGTTTGTATCCCGGCCGTCGCGTCGGCTTCGGATCTGAAGATGCCCCAGTAAAATCAACCACGTGGATTTTAACCGGGTACATTTAAGGTATTTTATGTTTTGTACAGATTTTAGGGGAACAAGACCGGCTAGAAGGTCGTGTAAAAAACAAAATGTGCAGAATAATATCCTCTATTTAACCCTTCAAATGCTGAGTATTTCACTCTTAAGTGCTAAGAATGTTTAGGTCATCGCACGAACATATTTTGGAACATTTTAAATAAATACAAATTTGGATTTGTATATGACATATTATATATCTATGTGTACCTAAAAGATCATTGAATAATATAGTTAAAGTTTTATTAAGTTAACACAATCCAGTAGAAGTATGAATGATCAAATGATGGATGATAAATCATAATGAAAAAACAAATGAACTAAAATGTTTAACTTTAGAAGCTGTTTACATTCACTAAATTAAAATTAATTTCAAGATATTCAAAATGTTCAAAATTGTATTACAAACACAAATATATACAACAATAGAAACTTTGATGAGTAATATAAACACTTACAGGTACAAATATCTGACCATGTTACATTTCACGTGTTTTAATCACATACTGTATTTACATTATGGGAAAGTATTCTAATTTTATATTACACTCATTTTTAAATTATAACGACCTCTAATCTAACTGAAATAAACTAATTCATAAACTTAAATAAAGTATTAACTAAAAAATATAATCAAACGCTTATTATAAATCACGTAATAAACAATAACCTCGAATAAAACAAACAACTGCGTGTAGTTTATGCAGACGTAAACAAACCGCAGCGTATAGCCGACAATATTGCTGTCTATTTTTTTTTTTTTTTTTGCAATGAAGACAAACTCACACTACCTACTAGATAGAGAATTTAATTTAGGGTAGCCGCATAGTGGAGCGGCGATACAAGGGAAGAGAAGTATCCCATACGCACTTCAATATAACATGGCATAGTGGGGAGAAGAGCAATGCTACAAAGACCGCTACGACCAGCGATAAGAGCGAAGGAATCAGTAGAGTCCCGCCAATCCGAACTAATTGGGATCGAACACTGTTCGGTTTATCGGGAATTTGGAATAGGCGGATTTCATAAATAATATCAACGTATTGACATTTTAATGGGTAAATAATGTGCGGTTGTGAACAGGTTCAGTGAAAGTCGGACAGGAAATGCATTTCCTTCGATGACTCATAGCACAGAGACGTTACCTACCTTTCTCCATCCCGCGTTTAAAATATATTTATGAATCACTGCACTATCATTGAGCACTAGTCTAGTCGTATCTAGTTCATTGTTTACCATAGGGACTTTGATGAACTGTGTGCGCTTATTGCAAATTTATTGTAAATATTTGTTCCGTGAGTGTAGAGTTACTTTACCGAATCACTGTGCCTTTAGTAGTCCTTGACGTCAACTGTTAAACATTAAACATGGCAGATAAACTAAGTCATTCTTCGTGTACTTTAAAAGAAACACTTGAATTTAACTTGAAAACTCTATTTAACTATTTTGTATAACAATACATTTACGTTTTTTCACGAACGTCTTTTTAATTTCTCCGGGTTTTGAAGTTTAAAAAATCGGTATTTTTTCTGAACTCTGTTCGGAATACGCGGATTTTCGGATTAGCGGGGTTCGGATTAGCGGGACTCTACTGTACTCGTTTTTGTCGCTATTATCTGTGGTGGTTTTGTCTGAATTAAAATGCTTGTAAAACTGTTTATTCCTGAATTGTTTGTCAATAATGGTACTACAAGAAATCAACTAATTTTAAATAAATTATAATAGTACATTTGTAAATGAGATTTATTATTAAATGCATTATTTATTATATAGAAATTCAATGTAAAAATCAGAAGATGTCTCTCAATAAAATTCAACATTTTGTTAATAACAAAAATAACAGTACATTACTCTAAATAATTAAAATAATATATAATTTAATTACTACTAACAACAAAAATTATAACGGAGGTACTATCATTTTTTAAGTGATTGGTACTACCGTACCTCCCATTACCAATTTAATTTCATAACAGACATTTCTTGTCAAGTAATTATTTTTGTTTAGTATTAATTCGCAATAATTAAAATTAAAAGTTAAACGCTTTGTAAATGTAAATAAAAGACAAACTTAAAAAGTTTTGCCGTATTTTAAATAAAATTTCTCATTTGTTAATTGATTCTAATTATTACATTACAAAATTTATTTTTATTCGTGTAGTTTACATAATTATTTTTTTAACATGTAATTCAATTCAATTTTATTTTGTCAAACAAACATTTTGAATCTTTCTCTTACAAACGCTGCATTATTTGTCGATCTATTGTTTTCTCTTGATCTTTCCGTGTCAAGGACGCCCACAGAATTGTTGATAGATGGAATTTGCTCCACATTGAAATCGAAGCCTTACTTGTCAACTAAAATATTGTGTAGGAGGCAGATGGAAATATTCAATGAAGAATTTTCCGTTAATAAGGAATTAATTGTGAGGGAGAGACAAAAATACGGGGCACTAGTGAACACGACAAAAAACAGCAAACAAATGTGACGTAGTTGTCCCTAATATCTTTGACTACTATGCTGTGTCATTTCTTTACTCACAGCTCTCTTTGCTCTGTCGCGCTTATCGCAGCTTGTATCGGCGCGGCGCTCCACTATGCGGTTATCCTAACACATGAAATGCAAGTTATACCTGTAATTATTAGCGTCGATCTATCGATTTTACAAATCATCTCACTGCGAGACGATAGCACTTGGACCCCAAAAGAGCGTCATTCTAGTACGAAAAATCATTAAAAATTGTTGCTTCCGATTGTTGGATTTTTTGGATGTTGTTTGTAGGTTTTAATCCCATACTAATGTCAGCTTCTTTTAAAAGTTATTAATTTTAGCTTCTCTTTAAAACCCTCTATTTCTTATTAGCGAATTTCCATAGGGAAAATGAGCTATTGCAGTGTCCCTTATGGTAAGACCCAAGGTCGGGAGTAGCAAATGAGCACCGATCGTGGTCTCCAGAACAGGTTTTGCGATGTCATTAAAAATCATATTATATATACATATAAATACAACAAAATAAAGATGAGTCCAAAAGGCTGTGAACGTCTCAGATTTTGGTCTGTATAAATTAGATGTTCGCAGTGTATTGAACTCACCACTTTTAATCAATCTACTGAGTCTGAAACGTTAATGGGTTTGAAACACTGCGAAGATCTCTGGGGATATATAATATAATATGTATGTGTTCGCACTCTAGCGGCCGCATTTTAAGTCCGATTTGGTTCAAATTTGGTCCACATGTTGGTTGTCTACGTCGCTCGGAAGAGTTCGTTAGCCAAAAACATCCAACAACCCGAAGTACGTTTTTTGACTGGAAGTAACCATTTTTTGAGATTGTTTCTATGAGAATGATTTTTGTTTAGAGTTTTTTCTACAAATATAAATGTAGGATGTTATTCTGCACATTTTGTTTTTTTACTCGACCTTATAACTCGCTTGGATCCTCCAAAATCGATCAAAACGTAAAATACCATGTGTAAAACGTAAGTACCCGGTTCAAAGCCATGTGGTGCAAACTCGCGAGGCCACTAGGCACAAACAAATTCTACTAATATATTGCGTACACACACAGACACCTGTTCAACGCCTTCGTGAGATCTATTATTTCCCAAATTGTTGGTTGAAACCCTAAAACATAGGCATATAACTTAATTTTGGAAATTTGCTCAACTCACGTCAGCGGTCCAGCTGCGTGGTCGAATTATTTTTAAATTGGTTAAATATTGGATGGGTTTTCAAAACTCTTAATTTGTTTACAACTTAAAGATAGTTCCAGTGTCAGCTAATTAGTTTTTTAAAATAAAATTTACCACAGATTTTACCTAAGAGATTGTATTATTCTTTTTACAAAAAGGCAATCAAGATGCACCTCCTCATAGTCACAATTTTATTACTACCTCCTGCATACAACAATTATAATAACTTTCACCATCCCCTACCTTAAATTTGTAACGGGTGAAACATACATTTGACAGCAAAATGAAACCTACAGGTCCATGTATTTTTTCATCGCCACTTAAAATTAACCTCCACCTGATTTCCACACTCAGAGAACCAGTTTTTTTTTTAATTTTTTGACTCCTTAGTTTGCGTCGGAAAAATATTAAATATGAAAGTTGTAGATTGAATTAAATTTCCATCGTCTAGGTGGTCTCAGATTTTTCCTAAGGCAAACATTGAAAATATAAGCTGTTTAAAAAATCTTATCTTATTAAACGAGTAATTCTTGTACATTTGTATATTTATAAATTTATTTCGGGGATCTCGCTAAAGGCTCTAACGATTTTGATGAAAATTTGCACATAGGGGTTTTTGACGTCAGGAATCGAATTCGCTAGATCTTATGTCTGCAAAAATGCATAAACCCCAACTAAATTCTGTAAAATGCGCATACAATTTAAACTGTGAACTTCTTTTTATACCACCTTTCAAGTCACTTAGAAGGCGAATAGATACAACTTCTTTTTATACCACCTTTAAAGTCACTAAGTATTCGAAGTATTGACATTTTTTGTTAAAATGTACGGCTTTTGAGTAATTTAGGTTTGAAATTTTCAAACAGCCGCCATTTTAAAACACATAATTGGATTTAATCGCTTATTTTTCTTAAGATAGAAAAGGTTAGGTTAAACTTCATGCCAAGTTTGAACTCAATCGGTCAAACAGGCGGATATTTGGAAAATAAAGCGTTTTTCGAAAACATATGATTCCTCATTTTCTGTTTATTTTGACCCATAGAACCATTTCCCGAAGTTTTTATAACACTAACTTTGTTCCAGCCTGTATATATGTGTGCGCACCCTAGTTCCACATTTTAAGTTCGATTTGGTTCAAATTTGGTACACATGTTGGTTGTCTACGTCGCTCGGACGAGTTTGTTAGCCAAAACAATCCAACAACCGGAAGCACGTTTTTTGACCGGAACTAGCTATTTTTTTAGATTTTTCCTACGAGAATGAATTTGTTTTTCAGTTTTTTCTACAAATATAAATGTAGTTTGTTATTCTGAATATTTTGTTTTTTTTACGCGACCTTATAGCTCGCTTGGTTTCCCCAAAATCGATCAAAACGTAAAATAACACAGAAGTACCCGGTTCAAAGCTATGTGGTGGATTCTACCGTGGGGTTGGCATGCGAAGCACGCAATGCATTGTTTATTGAAGATAATCCAAATATGCGGAATGGCGTGCGAAGCACGCAATGCTTTATCTATTGAAGATACTTCCAAAATGCGGAATGGCGTGCGAACCATTTTGCAGCTATTCAGCACCGTCGTGACTAGATCTATTTCCCAAATTGTTGGTTGAAACCCTAAAACATAGGCCTACAAACTTAATTTTGGAAATTTGCTCAACTCACGTCAGCGGTTCAGCTGCGTGGTCAAATTATTATATGTCTAGATTAACGCGTTTCACTGGACTGGATGTTGTAACAAGTAGACATAAATAGGCTTGGAATCGGTTAGACTCCGTCCACCTATTTTGCCAAAATTCAATTTATGCTCTAGTCATATCTCATCGGCCAGTGATTCTCGGACCCCTCGATTGGGCACGATTAGCCAGATATCGGATGAGACACTGAGTAACACGACCCGTCCCCATTCGGGGCGGGAACTGGACTCCCAGCCAGGATCGTCTGGATCAATCGGCTCTCGATCGGAGATTCGATTAATCGAATCGTGACTGCGTTGAAGATCACGATACAGGTCATGAACGCGTCACATCGACCTACATTGAATAAACATAATTTATGATGATTTAAATTTACTTAAACCTTGAAGCATACATCTCACGTGTAAAGAGAAAGAGAATAGTTTAAGTTGTGTCTCCGTCAGGTCGAGAAGAGGGATCAATTATGTTTCTAAAGTAGGCCGCGATAAATTGAAATAGGACGAACTACGTTAACGTAATAAAAATATTGAAGTAATAAAAAAGATAGATCCGAAGAAATTGTTTTTTTTTTCACGATTTTACTGGAATATCAGTTGCTTTTCTATTGCGTATATTGCCAGGTAAAGTTCGTCATATCCGCACTAGTGAGGATAAATTATATTCTCACTAGTGAGGATAAATCAGCTGATTACAACAATACAATATTGAAATAATGCCCATCTGTTTAAAACAGACGTGCATGAATGGATTATGAGATGCCCGCTGTCCCTATCTACTATCTAGCGAAGCCACTGCCAAGGGCAGGGCTTGGAAAAATTAGCGGGGAAAGAAGACCCTGTTGAGTCAGTAAGAAGAGAAATAAATGTTAATAAAATAAATGTTAATACAGTAATCATATTTTTTGCTGTTGTGTCAAATAATTTTTTGCTGTAGTATCGTGAAAAATAGTGTTCATAACTCGTGGGAAAATGTTCTTTTCAGATGCTCGTTCTCTTTAAATTGCTTGTCTACGACTCGCATCTGAAAAATTGCATTTTTCCCTCTAACTATGGAATATACCATTTTTTTTAAACATTGACTTAAACATTTTAACATGTATGGTTAAAATAAAACAAAGAACACAATTATCCCGTTAATTGTCAAACGCGTTACAACGAGAGTCGTCTTCTTTAGTGATATTAGTTATAATTTATTTCTCAAATGTCACTGAAAATTACGATTTTGTCGTTCAAACAGATTTGACTATTAAACGTATTTCCGTAAGAACTGTGTTGTGTTTTTATTTTTTTTTTTATAATATGTCTCACAAGCCATGCTCGATTTACAAATTCGAAAATAAGTAGATAACGCAGCTGAACCGCTGACGTAAGTTTAGCGAATTTTTAAAACTAATTTATATGTTATAGGGTTTCAACCAACAGTTTTGGAAATTGGAGGCGCTAAATAACTACCCGCGTTTACGGTTGTTTGCACCTAGGCCTCCAGCCATTGCACACGTGCTATTTCGCTCCACTGGGCTGCCTGGCTTACGTGCTGTTTTGGTTATGGACTGCTTCGCTTCGCTCGCAGCGTACAGACTCGTCCGTCGGCCTCGGATCAGAAGCGGATTTGGACCGGGTTCTTTTATAGCATTTTACGTTTTAATCTATTTTCGGGGGAAACAAGCGAGCTGTAGCTAAGAACTAAGGTCGTGTAAGAGAAACGAAATGTGCAGAATAAAATCCTTCATTTATTTTTATAGGAAAAACATTAAAAAAAAATAATTCCAGTACAAAAATCTAAAAAAATAGTTACCACTATCAAAAAACGTGCTTCCTGTTGTTATATTTTTTTGGCTAACGAACTCGTCCGAGCGACTTAGAGCACCAAAGTGTGTAAATAATTTGGACCAAATCGGACTTAAATTGCGGCCATTAGAATGCGAACACATACGATATATACATACATTTTCAATGATAGTGTTCTGGGGACCAAGATCGGTGCTCATTTACGACTCCCGACCTTAGGTCTTACCATAAGGGCAACTGCTATAACTCATCTTTCCAATGGAATTCTCTAATAAGCGTATTTACGGGAAACATTTGCTCACAGTCTATAATAAACAAAAATGATTAGCGAATTTCCATAGGAAAAATAAAACCCAAGGTCGGGAGTAGCAAATTAGCACCGATAATGGTCCCCAGAACACGTTTTGGGGTGTCATTAAAAATCATATATATATATGTATATATGTGTTCGCACTCTAGCGGCCGATTTTAAGTCCGATTTGGTTCAAATTTGGTACACATGTTGGTTGTCTTCGTCGCTCGGACGAGTTTGTTAGCAAAAAAAAAAAAACAATAATTGGAAGCACGTTTTTTGACCGGAAGTAACTATTTTTTGAGTTTTTTTCTACAAATATAAATGTAGGATGTTATTCTGCACATTTTGTTTCTTACGCGACCTTATAGCTCGCTTGGTTCCCCCAAAATCGGTCAAAACGTAAAATACCAAAGAAGTACCCCGTTCAACAAAGCCATGTCGTGAATTCTACCGTAGGGTTGGCGTGCGAAGCACGCAATGCTTTGTGTGTTGAAGGTACTCCCAATATGTGGAATGGCGTGCGAACCATTTTGCAGCTATTCAGCACCGTCGTGAATAGACCTATTTCCCAAATTGTTGGTTTAAACCCTAACACATAGGCCTATAAACTTAATTTTCGAAATTTGCTCAACTTACGTCAGCGGTTCAGCTGCGTGGTCGAATTATTTGTCATACATCTCGTTGAGTTATAGGCCAGTTAAATAAGACCTGATGCTTTAAAAAAAAGTGTTGGAAAGCTAAAAATAGCTTTATTTGACATCAAATTCAAGTACCCTAAATTTTACACCATCCCCGGTTTGAGCTTCAAACGGAAGGGATCCTAAAAAGTTTTTTTTCACTTTTTTTCTGTTTTTTGCTTTTAACTTCTAAATAATGCATCTATCCCATAAATAGTATATTATAAACAACTACTGCGTTAATTTTAGCCTAATGCAAAATTATTTCAGAAGCTTATTGAAAATAATACTACTAAAGGGGTATTATTATAAAGGAAATAATTGTTAAAACGTATATAACGATGCAACCATAAACTATCATACACCTTGACATAGAAAGAGGTTACATCCCTTTCGCCTTTATTCTCTGTTTCTAACATCGATGACGTCACAGCCACAGCCATTATAATTCCTTATCGCTTTGCTTTGCGATAAGTAACCTACCTTCTTATTCTTCTTCAATAACAATCAGTTTAGCGTTGACCCAAGACAGTGGCAGTGTTTATTGGTTATGCAGTGTACACATTGTGATTTAACTAACCATGTGCATGTATTGCTTATTATTTGCGAGTAAAGTCTGTTTATTGTAATGCATTTACTTTTGTTTTCTATTACAAATAATTTGCATACAACAATCGTGATGTAAGTATGCGTAAGTTGGTATTAGTTTACAATAGAGGGTCAATCGATACTACTATAAATACACAAACCTTAACTTTGTTCTTTATAAATATAGTATTTATACACTTCACTGATGACGGGAAAGCAATATTTAACCATCTTCAACACGTACAATATTAAAAACTTTAAAATCAAATGTTCCTTATGGAAATTTACATTGCAAAGAGCCGACATGTTTTTCTCAGCGTTTGTCTTGTTCTCTTTTTTGTAGAAACGAACAGTTTAGCCAACTCAACTACATACGGTTTTCAAGTACAAACATACTGTTATCGGCCAGGTTAAGTAAAAAGTAATTTTTGCAAGTTTTTTTAATTTTAAATATATAATGTGATAATAACGAAATATAATTATTACTATGTTTAATGTAGTTAACATAAAATATTTCATATGTAGTTACGAATGGAATGAAGTAGGGTAATAATTTCGTTTACGGTACATTTCGTTTACAAACGGTGTTACCAACTCAACATACAAACTTTTATTTGTAACTACAATCATACTGTGACCGCACAGGTTAAGTTATTCCTGGAAGGTTTTGGTTATTTATTTTATAACGTACTGAAATTGTTCGATTTGGCAACGTTGATGAAATTCCATTTTAATTAGGCATTTATATTGTATTTTCTATTGTTCTTTATGGTACGTTGTTATTATTTTTGTTATTAACGTTTTGTTAAATTATTTTTTAATTTTCCTGTTTTGTGGGTACTTTTGGGATTAATATTGTTTACTTTATTTATTTCTTACGAGTTTGGTGTATGTGAAGTAATTTATTTTGTTATAACTACGTGAAATATTGCGGGAATGTCGAAACCTAACCTATTTATTTCAAATTTTATTTCTTTCATAATTCCTACACATTTTATTTCCCGGGAATATTTTTGTTTATTTTTAATCAGTTAGACGTGTTCTTTCATATTATTTAAAAATCCCTTAGAAATCGATTGACCCGCTATGGTAAATTTTTACTCGTAAGTTTACTATTCGGCCCAAGCCTAATATTTTTTTAGACAAAGACGTTGCTTTTCATTCTACTGTTAAATGTTGAACACGGGTAAACATACTGTGACTAAATACTATAGGTTAGAACCTTTTAGGTTTATTTTATTATTATTCTTGCATTTCTGTTGCTATAGGTTGCCTAGGGTCGAATAGTAGCCTAAACCTTCGCCGTTTTGTGCAAAGTAGTTTTGTGTTTCAGGACAGGGCCAACTGAGTTTAGATATTTATTAATTTTAGACATAAAACATCGGATTGTGAATGCAAAAGTAAATAAACACGATGGCCGGTATCCGCTATTCCTACGGCTTAACATCACTTAATAAAATAAAATAATATACTTTTAACTTAAACTCACTTCACAACTTGTTTCAATTACAATTTAGACTTCAAATAGTTTTTACACAACAAACTGTTGAAATATTATGTCATTCAAACAAAAGTAGCAATCACAAATTAATTTCTTTTTTGTAAAACAATTACAACTTTACGACATATAAAAAAAAGCCTGAAATTTCTAACTTAAAGTCTCTAGTCACAGTATATTTCAAGACTGTAAAAATACAAAAGTAACAAACAGAAATAAATTAGTTTTTTTTCAAAATAATTACAACCTTATGGTATATATACAGAGTGTTTATAAAGTCCCTATAAATTCACCACTTATTTCGTTCCGTATCGCGAACACAAAACTATACAATAGGCTACAATATATACATTTATAAATATATTATCTACAAATTGTGACTCAAATAACATATATATCGTAGCTTAAAACATATAATTGCAGTTCAACAACAAACAATACAATATTTATACACATTGCGTATTATACAATACTACAGTTACGCGCTTTACGTTCGAAAAATAACTTCAAACCTAAATTTTTTATATTTATTTATATATTTACAGTTAATCTTCTTCGTTTGCAAACATATCGGGTCGTTAAGTAAATGTAATCTTACAATCATTATCTATTGAACTGCAATATATATATAATTAAACATTCAATTAGTACAACATAGTCTACTTAGGTTGGCAGCACTACGCTATTTCATAAAAAAAGGTCGTCGTCTGCAATCATATCAGCCTAGTCGAATAGTAAATTTACGCCCGTTTGGCAGACTAGATTACATATTATATAAACAGTTGATTCGGATCAAAAACTTAATAACACTTAATAACACTAGGTTATTCCTATACAGAACCAACAAACGTTTCTTGAATTCATTACCATAACAACCAACTTGGCAAATTTAGAATCAGTTAATTATTCTTCACAACCAACAGCCTTTTTAATTTCGGTTAACAAAATCAAAACAAAAACAATAAAAAAGCAAAGGAAAATTCTTACTATATTATAAATTTAAACATATAAGTTTACATATTATATTAAAACACTTCATTCGTATCAAAAGCTTAACAACGTAATTTTAGGTTTTGCCTATACAGAACCCACACAAGTTTCTTGAAAACATTTACATTCATTATCTATAGCGACCAACTTAGCCAATTTAGAATCATTTAATTAGTCTTCACAACCAACTGCCTTTTGAGCAACAAAATCAAAGCAAAACAATAGGAAAATCAACGCAAAATTCTTCCTATATTAGGTATAGAAATAACCAATTGGTAAAATTGCACAATTATAATTTATTAACTTATTATGTAACCACACCTTACCCTTGCAGTCTTACCTAGGCCAAATTCCATTGCCCTTCCTGGTCATTTTCATTGTCACTCCCACTCCTTCTATTTTGTTTGTATGTATGTTAGTTTTAAGATAATTGCTGTATTTCAATTTAGTAGCCTGATGATGCCTAACGGTGAAACATATGTTGCTCAGTAATAAATTATAATTGAGAAATTTAACTAATTGGTTATTTCTATTCCAAGTATGGAGTTTCACCAAGTACCAACTGTTTTTACTTTAAATTCTTCCTATATTGTAATTTAAACGTCTATAATGTTGGATAGATGTTCAATGAGTACTGTGGTGAAATTAAACAATAAGAAACACTGAAGCCCCACAATCAGTGTAGATTTAGATCCCTCCGATGATGGTAACTTGGTTACTGAAATGTACATCAGGGAACTAAAATAGCTATATTAATAAATGTGTTTCAGTTTAATTGTGTAATTTATTCACCAAACTTGTGGTTGGGGCTTCAGTGTTTCTTGTTGTCTATAATGTTGTTTATACATTCATTACCACAGCAACCGACTTAGCAAATGTATCATCAGTTAATTATTCTTAACAACCAACAGCCATTTTAATTTCGGTTAAGAAAATCAAAGCAAAAACAACAAAAAAGCAACGGAAAATTCTTACTATAAGTGTATTATAATTGAAACATCTAACTTTACATATTTGGTTGAATCACTCGAATTTATATTTTTTCCAAATACTCCCAAATATTGTTGTGTGGCATATTGTTTGAAAGCATAGTTAATTATGAGTCGAAAAAAAAATAATGTTTTTAGAAAATAGTACGGCAAAATGGGGCAAAATTGGAAAACACGATTTTGTTGTTTTTTTACCGCCATTTTTAATCGGTCGATATGGTGTGCAAATCACCGTTGGGTTTCTCTTAAAATTCTACAACGAAATGATTTATCACACCACCACCTCCCCATTTAAAAAAAGAAAGTTACATTCAAGATGGCGGAC
>JAGFPH010019890.1:0-14748 GCA_018207615.1 Philaenus spumarius
TTAAAATACTTTTTTGTTGTTGGAGATGTATATTATTTAGCAAAAAACCCCAAACATGTCGATGTTTCTTTAGATACAGAAGCCTTTTAATTAGGGCTGTGTTGAGGGGAGTGTCCTCCCTTTTACTGGCTCTATAAACTCGACGGTACAACCAATCCCACGAAAAAACTCCGCATCGACCTACATTTTATAATTTGTCCTATTTGCACACAATATTTATACACAAAGTTTACATCGCCTTTTACAGAAAACTATGTTAAATATAAATAATTAAGGTTTTGTTTCGTAGTAAATGTTTGAAAAGTTATAATAATTGTGGTGAAATATTATTTAAAGTTTGTCTATAGGTCCTACTAATATTACACTCCTCAAAACAATTAAAGGATCACTTCTTTATGAGCTTGTAATTTTTTTAACAGTAAAAAACTTATTATGTGTTATATTATTTGAAAGGCAATGCAAATGGTTACCAAATCCATGCTAAATTATTGAAATATTTTTTTTGTTTATTGGGTATACGTGAGATAATTAAAGAACTACCAAACTCTAAATGAAAACCCTTTAATTATTGAAATCAAAAGTAAACAAAAAGTTGTTTATGTGTTACAATTAATGGCTCAGTATCTTGTGTTTCCTCCTCGGACAGAAATCACAGCTCGGATTCGCCGGGGCAAGGTTCTTATGAGCTTCCTGAGGTTTTCTTGAGTCAAACGCTCCCACTCTTCTCGAAGTGGATTTCCAGTTCATCCAAAGTGGTGGGTTGGTTTGACGGCTTCGGGTGCTTGTTCCCAGTTGATCCCAGACATGTTCGTTGGGATTCAGGTCCGGGCTGCAAGCGGGCCACCCCAAAGTGGTGATATTGTGGGTTTGTAAGTACTGACGCACAATCCCTGCAGCTTGGGGACGCGCCCCATCGTGCATAAAAATTAAATTGTGCCCTCCTGCTTCTGCTCTGTGACGTATCTGGACATCCAACACCTCATTAACGTACCTTTGGGCGGTCAGGGATACGTTGCGGATGACTACAAGGTATGTACGATCATTGAGTGTTATTCCACCCCACACCATTATAGATCCACCTCCAAATGGGACCCTTAAAGACAAGCAGCAGGGAATAAAACATTCATTACTTCTTCTGTATACTCTGGCCCGACCATCATTACCAAAAACAGTAAATTTATACTCATCAGAAAAGAGTACTTTGCGCCAATGCCTTAGCTGCCAACGTCTGTGTTTCCAAGCGAACTGCAATCTTTCTCTTTTGTGACGAGCTGTAAGCCGAGGTACCTGGGCTGGTCGTCTAGATCTCAATCCACTTTCCCGAAGTCGATTTCGCACAGTCTGGTCGGAAATTTGGGTCCCCGTTGCTCGACATAGCTCATTTTGTAGCTCCCTGGCTTTTTGAAATCTGCGTCTGAGTTCACTTAGACGTAATTACCTGTCCTCTTGGTGGACGTCCGCCGCCCTTGATCTGGCCTCCTATGGACAGTATCTAGTTGTTGGTAGCGGTTCCAAAGTCTTGAAACCACCGATTGACTTACTCCTAACCTTTGACGTTGAGAAACACCACCTTCAATCCATGTGACAGCCCTAGTGACATCACTGTCAGAAAGAAATCTTCTAACACCTGCCATGGTACGCAAACAGGTAAGTTCGATTGACAACTGGTTAGTACTTGGAATCATGCTCTTTTCCAATCCTGTTTCGGTATGTTTACAAAAAGATAAGAATTATCTATACTAATCAAAAGCCAAGAGACAAAAACAACCTCTGTTGTTTCTTATCAAAGTTGTCCACTACCAAAGGTCAAATTATTATATTTATCATAAAACTTATTCTTGAACACGATCGTTACAAAGTAGTGATCCTTTAATTGTTTTGAGGAGTGTATAAAGAGGTTGAATTTGTTTGTATGTATTGGGTAATCTCTGGAACTACTGAACAGATTGAGTAAATAGTTTTACTAATAAAAAGCTACACTATCCCTGAGTAACATAGGCTAAAATTCATTTTGAAACATTTGTTATTTAAATATTTATAAATTTAGTCGGGAAATATCTTAGATTAGGCCTAGACTGAGGAACCAACAGATGTATTTTCACCATAGCAACCAATTGAATAATACAAAATATAAAACAGCTGTTTGCTCCAATATTTCCACTAACAGCTGATTTCAAACTCTGAAGCAATTGTATTTCTAACTTTTACTTTAGGTTTTTGTCAAATTGTAGACCTAAGCCTGCTGGTTATTTTAACCTTAATTTTATTATAACTACTGTTATAAAATATACGACATAATTTGTTTTGAACATTTAACATTATTTACTATCGTAGATTTTTGGTTATTATTAATCCTACATCTTTATTATAAAGAAAACAACATAATTATGTGTATAGAAGGTTCCAACAGTGTTGGCGTGCGAAGCACGCAGGCGTTTCCCCTATTATTACAAAGTTTTTTAATCTTATTATTGTGAAACATCTTCAATTTCGTGGAATACTAGTTTAACATATTTTATGACAAACCTTAATTTAAAAAGGTATTGGCTTAGTCCTAATTAACTAGAATATACAATGTTTTCCAGTTATAAATTTTATTACTTTAATTAATTTCAATATTTTACAAATATCTATAGTAAACGACTTGTTTGTTTTGTTACAGGTATGTGCTGAGCAGTGTATTCAGTTTTAAAATGTAAGTCTAAAGTAAATTGGTATTTTTTAATGAACTTTGCCTTATTTTACAATAGTTATATGAAATTCAATTTGATGAAGCAAAACCGACTAGGTTACTATGCGATGTATGGTAAAGTTAGGGAAGTTGTCGATGTAATTAGAATTATCTTCTTTTTTTTTCTTTTTTCTTGTTTGTTTGCCTTACTGGACTTTGTATAAATATTTCATAAAAACCTATGTATGACTTTTTTGTGCTAGTCCTGTTTAATGTCTCTATATTAGCGACACAACGATCGTTTCGAATTTCGATCAGGCATTTTCAAGTCACTTTAAAATTCATAAACAATAATTGGCATTATTTTAATGCACGTAAAAAATATCACATAAAGTTTTACAAACCAAACATTACACAACACAATTTAAAAAATTGGCATTTTGCAAACATGATAAAACTATTATCACTATATCAGTCAAAGTATTGAAGATAATCTTATTTACAAAACTTAACATTTATGTTATTATTTTTTTAACATTTAAAATGAAACATATTCCTAGTAAGGAAATTTTATTTTTAACTAGGTTTTTATCATGAATTAATTAATAAGCTGTACGTACGTCATGTACTGCCAGTCTTTCTCGATCTCAAATCGCATACAGTGAATTGTTTACTTACAAAATAAACGGTACCAGAAAGTGGCACATACTTTCTCACAAACATATTTAAATTGTTTAACACGTTCACTGTTAAGGACGCACATGTGAGCTTGACACTGAACACTATGAGAAGCGGCCGTCTCGCAGTATATTGCACAACCCCATACTGGGAATATTTTCAATACACAATGCACTGCGTGCTTCGCACGCCAACCTCCGTATTTGGAATATTTTCAATACACAGTGCATTGCGTGCTTCGCACGCCAACCTCCGTATTGGGAATATTTCAATACACAATGCAATGCGTGCTTCGCACGCCAACCCTCGTATTGGGAATATTTTCAATACACATTGCATGGCGTGTATAAGGTCCTACGCAAGAAAAAAGGTTTTGACAAATTTTGAAAAACAACACCATTTTCTGCCAACAAAAAACTCCCAAAAATCTGATATTATTATTATTATTACTAGCTAAACGAGAATTTTTTGAAAGATGCAGTTTTTTTGCATATGGTAAGGGCTACAAATAAGGCAAATTTTATCAAAATTGCTAGAGCAATTTTTTATAAACAAATTTTTTAGGGGGTGTTTTGGCCAGAAAGAGGGTTGTTTTTAAAAATATTTCAAAACTTTTTTCGAGCATCTATACAGGCCTAATTGACATGTGTGGTGCAAATGTGTTCGAAATCGATCGAATAGTTTTCCCTTTAATTTTGTATACATACAGAAATACAGACAGACATACAGAGAGGAATTTTATAAAAAAACTTTTTTGGACTCAGGGGGTCCCAAAACGGATATTTCCACAAACATCTAAACATCGATTTTTTTTGCTTCACTATACTGTCTCTATAATATATATAGTATAGTGAGAAATTAATAATGACCTAACTATTAGGAAGAGGAATATTACAAAAGTAAAACCAATAATTCGATAAAATAGATGAACCGTTGATGCTGGTTGAGGGAATTTCTCAATAAGTTTATATGTTTTACAGTTTCAACAAACTATTTGTTAAATTGGTCTGCTCATGAAGGCCTGCAAGTACGAAATATCGTAGGGTATATTAATAAAATTACTAGTAAGCCCATGTGAAAAATCACAGGTTTATTCAGGTACAAATCAGAAATACATAATTTAAAAAAGAAACTATTTAAAAACAACATTATCTAGGCCTACTTAACCATGCCGACGGGGGGTTTTTAACTTACAATAAGGATTATAAAACTGTAGGCCTATTTGTTAAACATTTTTATTTACGTAAGTTATTTTATATATTTAAAGAAAGTTACAAATTCTATCTTTAAATTCTACTGCTTTTTACTTCATGTTGATAGATCAAAATGATTTAGAAGGTATTAATATTATAGTGGAGTAATTAATAATGGAATATGTTTATATGTTATACGAAGATGTACGAATGTTTCCGAATAAGTATCTCTTCTTTAAATTTATATAAACAAATATATTGATTTTTTTTTTTTTTTTTTTTTTATTCATAACCAATTTATAAACAAAATCGACCAATGATTCACTCTTAAATACTAAATCACATTAGAGGATAATCATTACAATAATAACTTCCTTATTATTACTGAAGCAGTTCGTGAGGCTTAATCCTCTTGAGGCGGCGAACATTATCGGCCACTTCAAGCACTGCTCTCATTTCTAAATTCTCATGAGTGAGAAGGCGCAAATTGTGACTTATTGCACATTTCTTGATTTCCTCCTCAACAAGTCTGATGTTCAAGTCGCGATGTAAATCACCATTTCTAATATACCATGGGGCATTGACTATTCCCCGTAATACCTTGTTCTGGAATTTTTGAATTATTTTGATATTAGACTGCTTTGTGCAGCCCCATAGTTGTATGCCATATGTCCATACTGGTTTCAATATTTGATTGTATATTAAGATTTTATTCTGCACTGTAAGCCCAGAGTTACGTCCAAGCAGCCAGTAAAGTTTTCTATATTTTATTCTAAGCTCTTCAACTTTTTTCTTTACATGGACTTTCCATTTGAGCTTAGTATCTAAGGTCATCCCCAAGTATTTGGCATTGTTGGAGTAAGGAACAGCTTGAGCATTGATAAACAATGGATGGGTGGTAATCTTCCTATTCGTAAAGTTTATGTGCGTTGATTTTGCCTCATTTAGTTTAATTCGCCAGCACTTTGTCCAGGTACTTATCTTATCCATTGCACCCTGTAGTCTACTCGTGGCCTTCTCAATACAAGCATCAACCGCAAGGATAGCAGTGTCATCAGCAAATGTGGCAACAATTGAATCAACAACATCTGGAATATCACGCGTATACAACAAATAGAGCACAGGTCCAAGGACACTACCCTGCGGTACACCTGCTGTTATCCTCTTTAATTCTGAGTAGTCACAGCCATGACGAACTCGAAAGTACCTTCATTTAATATACGATTGTAATAACTCAAAGTACTGAGTTGGTAGGTCCCTGTGTAGTTTATATTCAAGGCCCTCGTGCCAAACCTTATCAAAGGCCTGGGCAACATCAAGAAAAACAGCTGAACATATTTTTTTCTCTTCAAGAGCTTTTTCGATTATGTTGATAATACGGTGAATCTGATCTATAGCAGAATGCCTACGTCTAAACCCAAACTGATGTGTAGGAATCAGCTGTCTGTCTCGAATGATCGGCTCAAGCCTTCTTAGAAGCAGCTTTTCGAAGATCTTAGACATGACTGGTAGTAATGATATCGGACGGTATGATGTTACAGCGGAAGAGGGTTTTCCTGGTTTTAATATTAGTATTACCTCCGCAATTTTCCAATGGCGAGGTACATATTTCACCTTAAAGCAGGCATTTATCATATGTTGAAGCCTTATGATAGCCATGTCTGGGAGCTCTTTCATTATCTGACCAGTTATAAGATCATATCCTGGTGATTTCTTTGCTGATATGTTGCACCTTATCATATTCTTAAGCTCTTTTAGGGTCACGAATTGGATGTCTTTTTTGTCATTTCTATCTAAAGAACTGATATTTTCCTGATTTGTACTTTTTGGAAAGGGACTAAAAACACCGGCTAGATATTTAGCAAACAGATTCGCTTTCTGCATAGAGTTTGTGGCCCACAAACCATTCTCCATCTTTAATGGTGGATTTTGAATTTTAGGCCTCTTTATTTTTTTAGCAGCCTTCCAAAGTGAATATTCTGTATTTTCATCATCAGTTAAATTGCTGAGAAATTTACACAACGCTTCATTTTTAATTTCCTTGATACGTTTTTTCAGTTGGTTACTGAGTATATTAAATCTAACTTTATCGTCTGGATATCTGGATTGCTGCCACTTTCTTCGAGCGCGTCTTTTTTCTAGAACCAGCTCTCTGATCTCCATTGGGTAACTCGTATCCAATCCAATGTTTCGACTTTGAGGTGGTGTACTTTCTTCTGCTGCCTGCTGTATGTCAGCAATGAATTGTTCGACCCCTCTATCAATCTCTTCCTTGGTTTCAAGTGGAACTTCAGGGTCCAAGTACATCTGCAACTTTGCTCTAAACTTGTCCCAGTTTGTTTTCTTTGTACATAGTCTTGGGAGATTTGGTTTCTGTATTATTGATTCACTGACTGTTAAAATCACTGGCGTGTGGTCAGATGACAAATCGTGGTTACTTTCAACAGAAATATAATTACAGTTTATGCCCTTGGCGACAAAGAAATCAATCAAATCAGGCAATTTTTGGGGATCGGTGGGCCAGTATGTTGGTGATCCAGAGGAAAGAAATGTGCATTTATATTCTAGTCCTGCATGATATAGCTCTTTACCTTTTGTAGTGATCAGTCTAGAGCCCCAGTGTGTATTTTTTGCATTATAATCTCCTCCAATAACAAAACATGAACCCAAGGTTTTAAAGAGACTTTTGAAGTCATCTTTGGAGGGCGAGTGTCTTGGCGGACAGTAAATTGCAGAAATTTTAAGCAATTTCTTCTTAGACTGTATGCTGACTGTTGTTACTTGCATCATTTCTTCTTCAACTGCAGGTTCCTCCCAATGTAGTATATTATCTTTTATCAGTACAGCTGATCCTCCTCTAGCTTTGTTGGCTGGGTGTGGACTGTGATAGCAAACAAAGCCACGAATATTAACAAATGAATGCTTTGTAAAATGAGTTTCAGAGATAAGGCAGACGTCTATTTTCTGGTGTTTCAAGAACAATTCCAATTCAGATAAATGTTTCAGTAAACCATTAGCATTCCAATTTCCAATACGGAGAGTAAAATTCATTTCTTCTTTGAAGCGGTTGATTTTTTAGAATTTGTGTTTAGCATACTTATTGTTTCAGTTAGAAATTTAATTGATTTATCTTGACTGTCTAACCGTTGTATAATAGATGTCCACATGTCTTTCATTGAATTCTCTTCATCTTTTCTTCTATTTTTAATAATTTCGGAATATGTTTTTGTATTTTGCTCTTTGTTGTTTTCATCTACTTTCGCTTGTTCGCTACCCGAGACACCACTGTGTTTTTTATCAGAAATAGCTCTAGCATAATCTTTTTGTCGATGACCAATCTGTCTATTTCGTCTTTCCTGATTTTCCTTCGCTATCAGACAACCCCTGTAGCTTGCAGGGTGCTCACCTTTACAGTTAATAAATTTAGGCTTTTGATCTATCTTCAAGGTACATACCTTTGTAGGATGCTTACCAGCACACTTCACACGGGCATAATCTCTTTGGCAATAACGTTGTGTATGCCCAAATGCTTGACATCGCTTGCACTGTGGAATAAGATTTACGTTTCTCCTCAGTGCCTCTATTTTTACCCCTATTCCCAATATTGGGGAGTCGGCCTTCAAAATATCGATTTTTGGATTTTTACTGATTCGGATAGCTTGTCTTTTCCTCTTTAAAATGATATATGACAATATATTCTTGATATTTTTATTTTATTACAAAAAAAATGTTTGAAACACTCTTGCACACACTTTTCTACTCAGCGACTAACCACACAGTCACAACTGTGTCTCTAGAATTTGTTATAGTACATATTTTAGTGTGTTTTACTGGTTACTTGTATTCAAAAGGCTGTGGTGGCCTCAGCTGTTAGCTGTTTATTTGTTGTTTACTGCAAGTTGGAGGTTATATTTCAATTCAATTGTGTCTGCAGTTTGATTTGATATTCAAAACAGTGAATTTTGTTTACATAGTGCAAGTTTTAGTTTTAGCTTTAGCTTATGTGATTGTTAGTTTGTATAATTATTTATTTCAAAAGATGGGTAGATCTCAAAGACTGTTTAAAAAAAGAAAAAAGGGTTGGATTGCACAGAAAATCTATGCCTAATAACCTACCATCACCAACAACACCTACAACTCCAACACCTAGTACAAGTAGGCCTAGTTTTTCTTCTGTAACAAAAGTGTCCAGTACTTCCAAGGATAAATTATCCAGACACTCAACTGAGTATAATCAATTTGAAAATGATTCATTCCAAAATGATATCTTAGATTTATCTGTGATTGATGATTTGATAGCTGAAGTTTCCGTCTGTAAACAGTGTTCAGGTCAATTGAAAATGACAACTTGATTCATTTTGCGATTCTCCGAAAGTTGTTTTTTTTTATACTTATGTACCTTTTTCTCAGAAAGTATTAGAGATACAGTAATGCAATATTGTACACACATTCATAGGCATGTAATACACATTTAGATGGGAGATTTTAAAAAAAAATTTAATATTACCCTTAAAAAAAATATTAAAAAAAACTTTTTAGGATTTTGGTAATAGATTTTATTTAAAATTTACTAAAATGTTGCTAGGTAACCTAGGTAAATAATATTCCATCTAAATTTGTATCATAAGCTAATAAATGTGTAAAAAAAAAATCACCTATGTATCTATTGTAGTTTCTGAGAAAAAGGTACATATGTTAACATTGAGTTTATATGGGAGGGCGACTCCCCTTATAGCATAAACTTGGTTGATATCTTCCCCGTTATGAAATGTAAGCATGAACAATTGCAAACCTCTTCTATGTGCAATGTATTCACCATTTCTATCTTCTATTGTTTCTTTTTTGATGATATTCTTAGCTTCCAATATCTTAAAGCCCTTACCGGATAGATCCTGAATAATGTCATTTTCCTCACACGATGGGTGAAGTCCTCTAGCCATTACCTTTATAGGTCTCACGGTTTTATCCTCATATGAATGCCACTGTATCTTTTGATTTGTTAGTTCTGCAGTAACTGATCTATATGTGTCACTGTCTGGAACATTTATTTTCCAGACATTATTATTATAAGAGACGTATTTGCATTCATTATTTGTTACTTTATTGATAAGATCCTTCAAAGTGCTAAAGGTTTCTATTCTAGAAGCAATTATAGGTGGAGGTGTATGACACTTTTTAGATGGTTTTTCATTTACCTTTTCTCTGTTGCTGTCACTTATTGGCAGCGATTGGTGTTCCTTTTCTTTAGTTCTACATTGGTTAATTGTTGTATTCTTAGATTTTGTTTGTCCAAATTCAGGTGAATACTCTGCCTTCCGTTTCTTTGCAGATCGTTTATACTTCTTGAGCACCCAATCGGTTTCCCGTGTCAGTTCTTCTTCATCAGTGAAGTATTCTGCCTGTTCATTGTCTTGACTAGTCGTTGGTTTTTGTATAACTGCACTTGATTTAAGTTCAGTGATTTCACTTCTTAGTGCACTACACAGCAACTCAATTTCATTCAGCTTCTTACAAAGTTCTCTATTTTCCTTAACCAGAGTGGATAAGTCACTGCTTTCAGAAGGAGACGAGGATCCACTCTCCTCGATGTCCATGACAGGAAGGCCTGACCCCAACTTGGCCATATCCTTTGGAGATCTTTGAGTAACGCTACTTCTCTGAAATGGATTTTCTTCATTTTTGGTATTTTTGGTATTGCGGTTGCTGGCTGACGACGTCCCGGAGCCCGCTTTCCCACTCCTGTCAGACGCCGGTACTGGGGATCCGACTCCCTGCACCGTAATTTCCTTCTCTTCCAAACCTTCCATATTTGGTTTGTTTTCGGGGTACCTTCCCCTATCTGGTTTTTGTCCACCCTGGGTATTTTATTTTCCCAGCACCCTCCAACCGAGGTTGGCGAGCGTCCCCATCGCCAGGGGCGACTCCCGATAGCAGGTCCAGAAACAGCCACGGTATATATTGATGATGAAAGTTTGTTTTTATGTACAGTTTATTACTTCAATACAAATAGTATAACGTATATTATAGAACACATTAGTTATATAACTCATTTAAAATAAAATCAAGTACACAAGGAATTATAACGATTGAATTTGTAAACATAACCTCAAACTACAATCTACACTGGGTTTGTTTAAGTATTACAGTTGATGGGTGAAATCAGCTGTTTATATGTTACTCACGGACGTACGCTCGCTTGTATAGGAGTTGATTTCCTCCGCCGTCCCGGGATCACGCGCTGTTTCGTTCCGATCGCTGCCAAAATACTCGCTTCGCGAATTTGTACCTTGCCCTAGCGGCCTCGGATTAAAGAAGAAGAAGAGGGGAAACTAGAACTTTCCATCTCAACCCGGATACAAAATGAGCAAAGTTGTACTAATGAAAAGTTTAATGTTTATTTCCTAGAAAGATGTCTTGAGTTTTATTTTTCCATCTTTATCCATTTCAAATTTAACAGGTTGTGTCCATACTTTTGACTCACACTTTATATAAAATTTTTAATGACAAATCAAAACGTGTTCTGGGGACAATCACCGGTGCTCATTGACTACTCGTGACCTTAAGTCACACCATAAGAGTCAGCTCATCTTTCCTATGGAAATTCGTTTTTAAAAGAATCTCTCTCTATAAACATAGATTTAAATGAAGTACTTATAACTGAAAACGTTCATTAAATGAGACATAAGGTTGAAGGATGTTTATATAATTACTTAATTATTTTGCTTTGGGGAATAATAGTTGAACAGAAGCACAGTTTAGTACAGAAATGCAATCATTTCTATCATCCATTATTGACTGTAGGTTTCAGAATCTCTTTAAATTAAGCCGCCATTGTTTGTAATAAGCCCTGACAGTAAATACGGCTAAATTACAGGACTTGGTAATTCAGTTCCGCGTTCTTGAGCCGGCATCCAATAAACGTTAAAAGCAGAGAACCAGCTGTTGTAACCGGCTTATCTCGAGTTAAGGATGTTGAAGTGGAGCAAACTAATGTAAGGCTCAAACTTGGGAGTAACGGTAAACTTCAACAATTCAATTTTATAGCCCGTGGAAATGAGATGTTTCATCTTTTTGAAATGAAAAGCCTCTTTGTCACTAACCCCTATTCGATCCGGGTGATTTGTTCAAACTATTTTATTGAATAATATTTTTTAAACTTGAATAAACCTGGAAGTTTTTAAAAATCTAAAAATCTAAAATAATGTTAAGACCACAAAAAAGTAAAAAAAATAAAAACAAAAAAATAAAAATAATTGCGGACATTAGACATTATAAAGTTGCCCACCATGGTTAAACAATTTCTTCTATCGCACTTTTAAAACCAACAAGTTTTAAAACTAGATAATTTCTTTCAAATAATCTTCAGTCATTTGTATTTCTTTGTTAGAAGTTGAGAAATACATCAGTTTCCAGACCATTTATGCTAGGACTAAATCGGTATATATTATGACTATTAAGGCTCTTCTTTACCTTGAAGAAATCTCCCGAGTGTACAGTATGATTTCAATGCAAAAGGCCCGACTCAAGCCGCAATATCGTTGAAACATGCATTCGTAATACCGTGTTTCGGATTCTACTTATAAATTAATAATCTGGGAAACTACTTTAAGTTATAAAGAAGGCTTTATATTTTTTATGTGTTAGCTTAAAATATGGAAATTATTGCTTAAAACGCCCAAAAAATGCGTTAAAAATAATCGATTTTTATTCAGTTAAACTGTTGATTAAAATGAGTTGCCGTCGATTTCTTTCAATTATGAGATATAAGACAAAAGCACAAAGCCTTTAAGAACACATTAAGATGTTTCACAACTTTTTAGGTTGAAAAACGGCGATCGAAACACGGTAGTACGAAGTGCATGTTTTTGCTGTTTTATGCAAGGTATAGAATACCCTTAAATAATTCCTACACAGTTAACATATTACTACCTGCTTGCTTCACACGCCAACCCACGTTTTATTCTGCTCACACAATTGTGAACAGAATAATTTTACGCAGCCTATGTTTTAGGAAAAGAGTTTGTATAATTTATTGCGAGCGAATGGGTCAGTCGTGTATAGTATGTGTTTAAAAAAAATTCTTTTAGTGCATATGTTATACAAGGTTATACAATGATGCCTCATTAAACTGGGTATATTTGGTTAATTTATTTACATTTCACCATATGATAGTAACATTAAGTTGGGCGTTAGATTTTATAGGTTTGAACTAATGTGTGGGTAGCAATTTGTTTTACATATTAATTTACACGTTTTTTTAAAGTCTGACAATACTGGCTAGAAACATACAAGTAAGAATTATTATTGCTCTCTAAGTAACAAAACGTTTTAATTTTTAAAGTTCTTAGGAATATACCAAAAACTGTCATCAATAAATAATGTTGTTAGTTAAAAATGAAAAAAAGTAGGAGCGACTCTAGATTATATATATACAACATTAAAATAATACAACTATACAATTCTTATCTATACTAATATTATAAAGAGGTAAAAATTGTTTGTTTGTATGCAGGGGGTAATCTCTGGAACTACTGAACCGATGGAAAAAATAGTTTTACTAATAAAAAGCTACACTATCCCTATGTAACATAGGCTATAATTCATATTGGTACAAACATTTTTTATTTCAATATTTGTAAATTTAGTCGGAAAATAGGTGAAAAGTGTTTGAATTGACATAGTAAGCCTTTTTCTTTGTATGCGTTTTCTATTGCCTAACGTACAAATAGTTGGATGCGAACAACTAGTAGTTCTGTGAACAGTAGACCTCGCTCAATGAAATAACAAATGTGGTTTTGAGCTTGGGTTAAAAATAGTGTGCCAGTAAGGAAATAAGCACAAGGTTTAGCCAGTGAAACATTATTTTGCAATTCCCGTGATTCCGGGATTTCTAGTTCTCGTTTTTTTTCTTTTCTTGAGCTTTAACTGCTAAATATTTTCTTTTAGAGGCATTGTGTTTTATTTAGGTTAATAATGCGTAAGATAGCTAAATATATCACGTTATAGAGGGTCAAAAAATTCTGAGTTCAGGTCTAGACTGATGAACCAACACATATTTCTTGAATGTATTTACATTTATTTCCATAGCCACCAATTTAATAAAATAACAGATAAAACAGCTGTTTTCTCTAATATTTACATTAACAGCTGATTTCAAACTTAAAATCAATTATTTGTATTTCTAACTTTTAGGTTAGGTTTTTATTAAAGTGTAGACCTGATCCTTGCTGGTTCTTTTAACCTTTATTATAGCTGCTGTTATAAAATATACAAAATTATTTAATTTGAGCATTTGACATTATATACTAATCATCTTATCCTTGTGGTTAGGTATTATAATTAATACAACTTTATTTTAAAGGAAACACAACATTATTATGTGTATAGAAGGTTCCAACTGGGTTGGCGTGTGGAGCACGCAGGGGTTTACCCAAGTAAATAATAAAGCAATTAATTGTGGTTTAAATTTAAGCAGTATATATTTACATAAGAGACATAAATGTTATTTGAATTAGATAAATAACCCCGTATTTCAGTGACTGTTTGATTAATGCAAATTTCTTATAAAATCGTTTATATTTATTATTTATTGGAATTGATCAGTAATAATGGGATTGTAACACCAAGAGTGATTTTCTTTAACAAACAAATCTAATTGTTCAAGACTTTTATTTTAATTAAAACCAATTTATATCAGTCTTGTAGGCCCCTATATATATATATATATATATAGCTGCCTATAGTAATTTTAAAAATAATTTGTGATCTGAGTGTAAGTCTTTTACTAAAAACATTTAATTGTTGATTCATCATCCGATCAAATAATTTATTTAAAATGTGTCGAATTTATAGACCTTTAGGAAAAAAAGTTAAATTACAAGTGAAAAAACAAGGACCAAGACCGGGAGTTGAACCCGGGACCTTCACGTTTCCGTCGTGACGCTCTGCCATCTGAGCTACCCTGATATCTACCGATATTGGTCGATGCTATCTCACTTGTACTGTTTTTTACTGCAATTATTGAATTAACAGATTGACTACCTCGTGTATACGACATTGAAGACAATCTCAATTCTAATTACGCAGTTTACAGTGGTGTTATTATTATTATAATTATATAATAATAATTATAATAATAATAATGATTATTATTATTATGCAGAGCGTCACGACGGAGACGTGAAGGTCCCGGGTTCAACTCCCGGT
>JAGFPH010019891.1:0-11287 GCA_018207615.1 Philaenus spumarius
GTTCTTGTGAAATGGCTCGGATTCGATAAAACACACAACTCGTGGATAGATAAGAGAAAGCTGCTCTGACCAAATGTCAATGAGGTCACGACGTTGTGCAATAACGGAAGGCTTGGTAAGCAGCTCTCCTCGCATGCACACAACTCGTGGGTAGATAAGAGAAAGCTGCTCGGCCAAATGTCAATGAGGTCACAACGCCGTGCAATAACGGATGTGGAGGCTCGGTAAGCAGGTCTCGATGCCGATCGTAGAGTCTCGGAAAGCCGATCGTTAAAAAGAGAAACTCCGGTAAATGTCCTTCAGTTTCTATTCACAATGCGTATCGAAAGTATGTCGCACGCGCTTCGGATGTCAAATTTTGACGAATACCTTTCGGAAAGTAACAATACCAAAAAACGTCACAGTCAATTATTGCCCAATACTATTAGGTGTATTGTGTGTGGTCCTTCGAATTGTGGTAAAACCAATGTAGTATTTAATCTGTTGTTCGAGGAGCACGGATTGAAATTTGCAAATATTTACGTGTTTTCCAAGTCCCTTCATCAACCTAAATACAAACTATTGGAAAATGTTTTTGAAAATTCGGGTATCGGTTATTTTCCATATTCGGACAACGATAGTGTAATTCCCCCCAACGAAGCCGAACCAGATTCTGTTATGTTATTTGACGATATCGCTTGTGAAAAACACGATCATATACGCAGTTACTTTACCATGGGTCGTCATAACAATATAGATTCGTTTTATTTGGGACAGACCTACAGCAGAATACCCAAGCAGCTGATCCGCGACAATGCCAACCTTTTAGTAGTATTTAAACAAGACGAGATGAATTTGCGTCACATTTTTACAGATCACGTCATGCCGGACGTTTGTTTTGGAGTTTTTAAAGATATATGTGCTCTCGCGTGGAAGGATAAACACGGATTTGTGGTTATAGACAAAGACAGTGAGATTGCTGAGGGGCGGTATAGGATAGGATTCGATCGTTTTGTAAAAGATATATAATGCGTATTTACACGTACAACGATATCGGCTCGTATGCTTCCGTAACAAGACTTTCTAAACCAAAGTCAAACCTTTGTACTTGGTACTATCCCAATAGGAAACAATTTTGCGGCAACTATTGTAGTCGTGCTTCTAAACACGGGGATATATTTAACAGACGATGTTGGCGTCACAAGAGACGTGGAGGATACAGTAAAAGTTTACCGCCCGTGGTCATACTGATGATTACTTCCGGTCATAGGATTTACAACAGGGAAGCTTGGATAAAGTTTCTACACGAGAGCGAAAAGAACGGTGTACCGTTTGAGCTAGTTATTTACAACGAACACATGATGAAAGGCACCGTACGACATTCTCAAAATTTAATCTCGCGTTTTAGACCTTTTCCTGATTTTTTCGATCGTACCGTTAGACCCGACCACGGAGACATAAACTACACTCAAGTTTACCTGGATATGTTGCAATACGGCTGTTCATTACCTTATGCATCGAGGTGCCTAGTAGTAACGGAGCGGACTATACCTATTCGAGATCCGGTTTACGCCTATAAGTTATTGCTCGATTCAAAGTGTTGTGTCGACGTGAGTTATAACGTAAAGTTCGGACCGGCGCCTAAAGACCTGCCGCGCCAAATGCGGGGGAAACATTTTGAAGCCGTAAACAACAAGGCGCAGGGTATGTTTACCGTCGAGTTTCTTAAACTAGCTTTGCCCACTGTGCCGAACCAATGCGCGCATTTCGGTCTATCGTTTCTTTAGAGGGGATAGGACCTACATAATTTTCATTGGCCAATGTGTTGAACAGATGTGGGAAGTAGCCTTTCTTTTTTTCCGGAGGTAGATCGAAAGCTTTAGGAAGTTTTGACAGAGCCATGGGCATGTAGTTCAAAGAATCGATAAATTTAACATTATCGATTTCCATGAGGATTACCTTTGTACCGCGTGTAATCAGTTTAGGAGTGAATTGGGTTTTTTCGAGCACATATTTAAGGAGAAATTGAAAATCGAACGCTTGTCCGTTATGTGCCAGGATACACACTTTTTTGTACGCTTTTCGTACCTCCATAACGTATGACATGAAGCCGTTGATGGGATCATCTCTGAAAACTCGAGTACGATCGAAACAATTTTGACACGAATCACCGTTTATACATTTCCAACAGAACTGTTGGGATATGCACAAATTTACACGATGAACGTTGGCCTTGTCAAGTATTTCATCTTGACGTGTCTCTAGATCAAAGAAAATGAAAAGAAATCCATTAGATATAGGCTTCCTATAATCTACTTTCATGTAACACCGGTGGTTCGGCACCATGTATTCATTGCACACTTTACAAAAAGTTTCACCGCACACGTGCTTCGAACGACGTTTTTTCAACATAACCATTTTCTCGCAATCGGGACACTTTTTTAAAGTTTTACAAATATTTTTTAAATGAAATGTAAAACAGTCTCTATTCATAAACTTTCTGTTACAATCTCCGCAATAGATTCCGTCGTTTTCCAGCAAACACGGCGGGGAACGTTTGCAAGAGTAACAGGTGGAGGAACATCTGTGCGCGTAACGATTATTGAAAGGAATGTGACACGCCTCGCAGTAATATTGGCAAGCGAACGCGGAGGTCAAACTAGTGATTACGTTGAAATGGCCATTGTGAAAAATTAAATTTAGTTTGTAGCGAGGATTCTGCACATCGCCTTCGAAATAAATATCACGACCTTTATTTCCGTAACTGTACACTGTAATTTTGTGTAGAGGCAAATGATTTTGAAACTGATGCAACTCCTGCACCCCCGCACCCTCGTCTGTGAGTTGAACCCCGGCATCGAGCATAAGTTGTCGGGCTCTAAGAGTCTGTCTGTTACATCTATTCCTTCGTATAGCCGCATAGTCCTTGTCTTTTTCCGCATGAGCTATAGCAACTACGAGGGAGCACGGTAAACACAGAGAGTCTGTGTTTTTTATTACTACAATACCGTTTCTTCCTCTACATTCGTCATTGAAATTGTTATATAGTCCTGGTCTAACCCTCCCACGACCTAACGGCACTTTAACTTTAGTACATTCTACTTTAAATGTGTCGCAAGATGTACAAGCCTCGGCGTTACTCTGTATAATACCCCCAAAAATTTTCCACATAATATCAGCAGTCACCTCCGATGCAGGCCTAAAAGCTAAGAATCCCGGATCCTTATTTTTTAAATTGAGACTCCGAAAAGTAAACCCTAAATAGTCTTCGTCAGTCGTTTCACTTGTCATAGTCTCTACAAGTTCGTTCAAACCTTGTCTAATCCATTGAATTTCTTCCACACCTTCGGGTGGTGAATTGAATTTGAAAACAATCTTAGTACCGTAGAGTCGAAACTTTGATACATAAGTTTGCAAAGTAGACAAAATGTAAGCAGATGACATTTTAGAGAGAGAGAGCTAGAGAGAGCGAATATGTTAACTCACCTGTGGTACGGAGCAGAATGAATAAGGTTTTGACGAATAGGCACTAAATAGTAAAACGAGGTCAAATCAAGGGCGTTGCTAGGAACGCAAGTCAAAGTTGTTGAAAGTGTAAGACACATCTAGCCGGTTGTTCTAAGAGAAAGTAGCACAAATTGTAAGAGGGTCTTTGACAGTGAAGCACACACTACGCAAACTAGACTCGCAATGTGATTGCGATCCCCATTCAATTGCATGTAAAATCCGTGAAAAAGCGAACGAATCTTTCGCATTCACCGCACCGGAGACCGAATTTCAGTGCAGCAATATGGCCTCGAAATTAGTATAAAAGCGTGTTACATTTACTATCCATCATCAGTTCATCAGCTGCCTCCTATCGGTACACATCTAAGTGTCGGGTCTGTTTCAACGTTAGTTTCTTCTTATTCTTCTTAGTGAGTATGGTTACCGTAAATACCGTTGACTTTTTCAACTCAATCGCTCCTAAAGAAAACGAGTTTGTTTCTTTGACAAGTTTGACCATCGGGAAGCAATATACGATTGCAGACGCTCGCCGCGTAAAAACCAATTATGGTCCGAGCATATTAGTCGTTCTTAACGACTTATTAGAAGATACCTCGTACAAAGTGTTTTTACCAAAACGCTACCAGACTCTGACCGAGTCGCAGATACGCGATTTAAAAGATAAAAAATTTATCGTTACGGAACACATAGGAAAATCCGTTAAACTGGAGATACAGGTGTAAATCCAGTGTAACGGAGACAGCAGCATAATATGTTTATTCTTATATATATATTTTTATTACAATTCAAGTAAGTATAATTTTCAGTGTATGATATGAATTCATCACCAAAAACTTTATTTGAGCTATGTTCTATATCGGTATGTGAACATGTTCTAACTACTAATAGTAATATAGAAGAACTTGAATTACCGGTTTCTATTCAAAAACATTTGAAAGCAAATTTTAATATTTATTCAACAAAAGTGACTTGTAATACTGTAGGATTTGATTATGGTTGTATTGATTTTGAACATCTCTTTTTCATTATCAGTTGTTTAGTTTCGATACTGGTTTTAGTGGCAATAATTTTCTTTTTCTAGTGTACGTTATGAATTCTTCACCAAAAACATTATTCGAGCTAAGCGCTAGATCGGTATGTGAACAAGTTCTAATCACTAATAGCAATATAGAAGAACTTCCATTACCGATTTCTATACAAAAACATTTGAAAGCTAATTTTAAAAACTATTTGATGCAAGTGAAGTGTAATACTGAAGGATTTGATTACCTAACCATTGATTTTGAAAACATTACTTTTTCGGACTTTTTCATGCTAATGAACCATCCGCCTGAGGTGCCTGAATTCGCATATGAGTACAACAATGTATTTACTCGACGCTTAACGTACAACGGTGTTGATTTGTGTAGACGGTGTTTCAGTGTAATTATTGTGCACGAACCTACTTTTGATAGAAATAAACTGGACATATCTACTTGTAGGGAAGTTGTAGATGGTGACATGTTATTATACACTATTTGGAATCCCAGTTATTGGTGCGATAAGTGTGTAGTAACCCCTTTATTTTCAATACAGGAATTTTCCGAGTTTTTACGCTATCGTCCTACAGATACTATTACCAATTTTATCGGTAATAGTTACGATTTCTATTGTGATCGTGACCTGTGTATAGATTATTTAAAGACAAAAAATATTTTTCAGTAAAGTTATTCTCAAATTACAGTTTAAAATGGTTAATAACAATATTCGACCCGAGACACCGGAAATTGAACAGCAAGATATTTCGATAGTGGAATTCCCTTTACCTCAGCCTGCATCTTCTTCACCTGAGAATCTACACCTTCCTTCGGCAAACCTTCAATCAGCATCACCTTCTTCTTCACCCGATGAGTCCATTGAGAATCTACACCTTCCTTCGGCATCAGCATCACCTTCTGCACATGTTGAGAATCTACCTTCGGCGTCACCTTCTTCTTCTTCATCCGCAGCCGCTCAAAATGAATACATGTGTCGATTGATGCATTACCTTCAGGCCTACGGCCATGCGAACTATGTAAGCATCTAAAACTGTTTTTTTCTCTACCTTAATGATTCAGTACGTCGACGTTTGTTCGCTTTATCCTTGGGTTTGCAAGTACGGTAAATACCCTGTAGGGCACCCGAAAACGCATATAGGTGACGACGAATGCAGGAAACTTGGTATGACTGTTGACGGACTTCTTAAATGCACAGTACTCCCTCCTCGTGAATTGTATCATCCTGTACTTCCCGCAAAGATGAACAAAAAATTGATGTTTGTTCTTTGTCGGACTTGCGGACAAAATTCACTAGGGGAGTGTACACATAACGTCGACGAACGAGCACTGACAGGTACTTGGACAATGGACGAGATAAGGAAAGCTGTGGACAAGGGTTACGTCATTATTGAAATGCATGAGCTATGGGAGTATAAAATGGCGTCGTTTGACAACGGGGACGGACTTTTCACGGAATTTATAAATACATTTTTAAAAATTAAACAAGAGGCATCGGGCTATCCGGGGTGGTGCCAGACCGAGGAAGACAAGGCACACTATATCGACGATTATTTTACAAACGAAAATATTAGACTAGATCCGACGAAAATTTGTAAAAATGAGGGGCTTAGGTCGCTTGCAAAATTAATGTTGAATTCGTTTTGGGGTAAATTCGGTCAGAGGGAAAATCAAACAAAAACATTCATAATAAGACAGCCTTCGGAATTGTTTAAAATGATAGTCAGTCCGTCCGTAGACGTAAACCATATCCAAGAAGTGAACGAAGACGTAGTTGTAGTAAATTGGCAATATGTTGAGGACTCCTGCGAAGTACTCCCGACTGTGAACGTGGTACTCGCCGCGTTCACTACTGCTCACGCAAGACTTAAACTTTACGATTACCTGGACGCCTTAGACACTCAGGTGGCCTACTATGATACTGATTCTGTCATTTACCTGCACAGAGAAGGATTACACAAAGTAGAGACTGGAGACTACCTCGGACAGATGACCGACGAATTAGCCGACTACGGGTCGGGATCTTACATTACAGAATTTGTATCAGGCGGTCCAAAAACCTACGCCTACAAAGTTCTGTCTACTAAATCCAACGACCCCGTGACTGTTTGCAAAGTAAAAGGCCTATCGTTGAACCTTCGCACTTCGGGTGTGGTGAATTTTGAATCGATGAAACGGATGGTACTAGATAGAGATGAAGACCCGCTCACTGTTACAGACACACGCATAAGAAGAACTGTAGATCGTGAGGTCGTAACCGTGAGCGAGACGAAACTGTTTAAAATCACTGGAGCAAAAAGAAAGAGACATGGAGAGTACGATTCTTTACCTTATGGGTACATTAAAATTCCGCGACTAGAAAGAGCGATATGTTGAACTCTGTGTGTGTGTGTGTGTGTGCGTGTGTGTGTCTGTGCGTGATTGGCCCTCTGGCGAAGGGACTATAATCCTCGCAAGGCTGAATGTGTTGTAACGGAGATGCCAAAATTTATGGTTGGGCATCACGGAAACAGGCGGGTGGGGGCCTGTTTCACCCCTTCGGGGGTTTACATACCCTGTCCCATATGATTACCCCATCAGTTGAACGATGGATGTGCGTCGAGCTATTGCTGCGGAGCTTCATAAGCCCGCGAGAAGAAATTTCAAAACTAGACGAGTGACTTTGAAATCGTTAACGGATATTTTTCAGGCGGATTTGGTCGAGATGATACCGTACGCTAAAGTCAATAAAGGGTACAAGTATATAATGACCGTGATAAACTGCCTTTCCAAATTTGCTTTTGCAGTGCCTATAAAGTCGAAATCCGGGTTAGAAGTAGCAGCCGCATTAGAACCGATATTTGAAAATCACAAAATGAAACATTTCCAAACCGATCAAGGTAAGGAATTTTTCAATGCGCACGTGCAAAAGTTAATGCGAAAATACAATATAAATCATTACGCGACCTATTCGGACAAAAAAGCTTCCATAGTGGAAAGGTTAAATCGTACTTTGAAAAATCTCATGTGGCGTGAGTTTACCGCACAAGGCAGTTACGAGTGGCTCGATCTGTTACCTAAAATAGTAAAGTCGTATAATAATACCGTACACAGTACTATCGGTATGAAACCCTCTAAAGTTTTGAAAAAACACGAAAAATTACTATTGGCAAAAATCGCGGGAAAGTCTATCAAAAGTCAGCCTAAATTTAAATTAGACGATAAAGTTAGAATTTCCAAGTACAAAAAGACATTTGCTAAAGGTTATCTACCCAACTGGACAAACGAAGTGTTTACGGTGTACGGTGTTAGGCCTACAAAACCAACCACATATGTTTTACAAGACGGAAAAGGAGAAATTTTAAAAGGTAGTTTTTACGGCGAAGAGTTAAGCAAGTCGAGCACGGGCGACGTTTATCTCGTGGAAAAAGTATTGCGCAAGAAAGGAAACAAAGTTCTTGTGAAATGGCTCGGATTCGATAAAACACACAACTCGTGGATAGATAAGAGAAAGCTGCTCTGACCAAATGTCAATGAGGTCACGACGTTGTGCAATAACGGAAGGCTTGGTAAGCAGCTCTCCTCGCATGCACACAACTCGTGGGTAGATAAGAGAAAGCTGCTCGGCCAAATGTCAATGAGGTCACAACGCCGTGCAATAACGGATGTGGAGGCTCGGTAAGCAGGTCTCGATGCCGATCGTAGAGTCTCGGAAAGCCGATCGTTAAAAAGAGAAACTCCGGTAAAT
This sequence comes from Philaenus spumarius, assembly GCA_018207615.1. Classification (NCBI taxonomy): domain Eukaryota; kingdom Metazoa; phylum Arthropoda; class Insecta; order Hemiptera; family Aphrophoridae; genus Philaenus; species Philaenus spumarius. Next base: position 8,248 of record JAGFPH010019891.1, read on the forward strand.
GTCCTTCAGTTTCTATTCACAATGCGTATCGAAAGTATGTCGCACGCGCTTCGGATGTCAAATTTTGACGAATACCTTTCGGAAAGTAACAATACCAAAAAACGTCACAGTCAATTATTGCCCAATACTATTAGGTGTATTGTGTGTGGTCCTTCGAATTGTGGTAAAACCAATGTAGTATTTAATCTGTTGTTCGAGGAGCACGGATTGAAATTTGCAAATATTTACGTGTTTTCCAAGTCCCTTCATCAACCTAAATACAAGCTATTGGAAAATGTTTTTGAAAATTCGGGTATCGGTTATTTTCCATATTCGGACAACGATAGTGTAATTCCCCCCAACGAAGCCGAACCAGATTCTGTTATGTTATTTGACGATATCGCTTGTGAAAAACACGATCATATACGCAGTTACTTTACCATGGGTCGTCATAACAATATAGATTCGTTTTATTTGGGACAGGCCTACAGCAGAATACCCAAGCAGCTGATCCGCGACAATGCCAACCTTTTAGTAGTATTTAAACAAAACGAGATGAATTTGCGTCACATTTTTACAGATCACGTCATGCCGGACGTTTGTTTTGGAGTTTTTAAAGATATATGTGCTCTCGCGTGGAAGGATAAACACGGATTTGTGGTTATAGACAAAGACAGTGAGATTGCTGAGGGGCGGTATAGGATAGGATTCGATCGTTTTGTAAAAGATATATAATGCGTATTTACACGTACAACGATATCGGCTCGTATGCTTCCGTAACAAGACTTTCTAAACCAAAGTCAAACCTTTGTACTTGGTACTATCCCGGTAGGAAACAATTTTGCGGCAACTATTGTAGTCGTGCTTCTAAACACGGGGATATATTTAACAGACGATGTTGGCGTCACAAGAGACGTGGAGGATACAGTAAAAGTTTACCGCCCGTGGTCATACTGATGATTACTTCCGGTCATAGGATTTACAACAGAGAAGCTTGGATAAAGTTTCTACACGAGAGCGAAAAGAACGGTGTACCGTTTGAGCTAGTTATTTACAACGAACACATGATGAAAGGCACTGTACGACATTCTCAAAATTTAATCTCGCGTTTTAGACCTTTTCCCGATTTTTTCGATCGTACCGTTAGACCCGACCACGGAGACATAAACTACACTCAAGTTTACCTGGATATGTTGCAATACGGCTGTTCATTACCTTATGCATCGAGGTGCGTAGTAGTAACGGAGCGGACTATACCTATTCGAGATCCGGTTTACGCCTATAAGTTATTGCTCGGTTCAAAGTGTTGTGTCGACGTGAGTTATAACGTAAAGTTCGGACCGGCGCCTAAAGACCTGCCGCGCCAAATGCGGGGGAAACATTTTGAAGCCGTAAACAACAAGGCGCAGGGTATGTTTACCGTCGAGTTTCTTAAACTAGCTTTGCCCACTGTGCCGAACCAATGCGCGCATTTCGGTCTATCGTTCGACGGTCGAAAATATTCCATCGTCGATCCGATACAGCTAAACGCGTGGCGCAAATTTACCGGTGCAAATTTAGACGAATTTCTCTTGCTCAATTCCTTTTTGTTGGACACATCCGCGTCTAGGCCTATAGCCGAACTCAAACGACACATGCAAAAAACACCTTCAGATGACTACCTCGTTGTGGCTGAAATACCCGAGTGGCGCGGTAATGTAAAACGAACATTTGTATTCGTCGACGTAAACAAAGTGAACCACATTCCCTTTTTCGATAATCATATGCGCAACTATTGGAAGGGAAAAGGTAAAATGTTTAAAGTCTCGGCAAGTGATGTAGTGGGCTATCTGTTAAAGGATAAAAAGTACGCGCTCTTTTTGAGATCTATAGAATTACCATAAATAGAAAATTCGCAGCAAAAGACCTTTCATTTCGCGATATGTCGTCGTCCGAACAGGTCACCTTTGAGATAACACGTCTGAGAGACGCTATCAAAAGGAAGTACCAACAGATGAGATACGGGGAAGTCGATACGGAACGAGTTCTTGCAAAAAAGTACAAGCCGATTATTAGTGAGTTGTCTAAAATACGGACACTATCGGATGTTAAAACAGTGATAAAGGATGAACCGCCTGAACCTACCGCAGAAACCTCAACGCCTGGGGGTCCTAGTTTTATCGAAACCGAAACAGTCGCGGAAACCCCGATACCGTGACCGAGTTATTGTCAACGCCACAAGGTCGTGCTGAATCCAAAAATTGGGTGATAAATACGTTCAAACATCCTACTACACAAAGGTACCTGATTAAATTTATGACAGATAATCCTACTAAAAAGGTTATAGATAACGTGTACGGCCCGCGAATCGAAGGTGACGATTTTATGGTCGGTGATAAAACAATACAGTTTACGGACGAAGGGAAAATATCAATAGAAGGAACTAACTATAAAGGAACACCTGGACTGTACGAGTTACTTTTTAAACGAATACCCAAAGATGGTATGTACACCGATGCAGACTTGAACGCGTACAAAGATATCTGTTTGAAAACCAACGCGCACAAAAGAAAATATGATGCACGTGGTCAGGTTAATAGGAACCCTAAATCGGAGAAATACAAAAAAATTATAATACAATTGTTCCCTCCTAAATCGATCAGCGGAAAAGGATACTCTTACTGGGACGATCCGAACGAGCTATGCGATCGAATGAGACTTTTGCTAGCTTCCAATGACGCCGGTCACACTTGTCATTCGAACGAGATTGCGTCAATAGTAGAAGAACTACGTGAAGCGGGGTTGATAAAAGGCTTGGGAAATAGAAAAATTAGATCATTGATAAGATGAGTGTCGACAAGTTTGGACGTTACTCCGAGGCGACGGTTTCGAAACAGGGTCCTAAAGGTGTAGGATTTAATCTCACCTCAGAGGGGAACTACGACATTCAGGATAAATTGTTATGTAATGTGGGTCAACCAGAAAATGAAAAGGATGCAGTCAACAAGTACTATGTAGATAGTAAAATACCTACAGATGAATATAAGTGGGATTTCGGAGGTAAAAAATTAACCAATGTCAA
>JAGFPH010019892.1:0-12837 GCA_018207615.1 Philaenus spumarius
AGTTAGTTGTGTTTGTTTATTTATACAAAGTAATATTTTAGTTTAGTTTTACTTATACAATGCCAGCAGGACATAAATGTGTTTATTTTAACTGCGGTAAAACTGCAAAAACATATCCTAACTTGAAAATGTATTACTTTCCATTAGACGCGAATAGAAGAACAGAATGGATTGTAAACTCAGGTATGTAAACTTAATATTTTTACACTATATAAAATATGTTAAATGTTGAAACGTTACCCTGTTGATATATCTAATATCGGTCTCTTAATTTATCAATTTTCTAAATAAATAATAATATCACTGTTCGTTCAAATTAACAAAATTTTAATTGTCTCAAAAAAACATTTAAAAAGAACAAACTTAATTCAAATAACAAAAGAAAATAAATTATGAAATAAATGTCCTAATCATAAGTTATTAACAAAAAATTCAAAATATATTATATATCTATAATCAAGTAGATAATTCAATTGAAAATGAGCTCATGTACATTTAATGTTTATGAAATTCTATCTCCGGGTAGGGTTTTCGGGCCGGTTCATCCAAAATTTAAAAAAAAATAATTCATTAAACATATCTATATACATAACAAATTAAACTATACATTTACAATACACATAACATATATATACAAGTTCATTAAATGAAAAGAATTGTTTACTCATAGATATAGTTAAGTAATATTTGAAAATGAGTTATTGATTTACAGTCAACACTTTCAAAATAATAAGAAAAGTAACTTTTGTTACAGCACAAGATAAAGTACAATGGAAAATAAATAGGTTAGGTCTCACCGATTTCGAAATTTCTTTCTGCAACTTATCTTTTATACCATTAGGCTATAAATGAAATTGTCATGATTTAGTATTGGGTCATTTACCCTTATGTTTGATTCTTGATTTTTAATATTTTCGCTCAATGGTTTTATATATGAAGAGAGCACTTATGTATTGAACTGTCTTTGACCAGACCTTAGGTCAGAAATGTAATAATCACAATTTTTCTTTATTGTTACAAATAGGCTTTCCCTTAGAAAATGTTAAATTTGTTTATTACACTTCACGTTACGTTTTATGTTTACACCATACGTCTATTTTTTGTTGTTTATCACCTTAACACTAGTTTTTTACTTAGATCTCAGAACAATTTTTAATTAGTAAATATCTTATGGACTATTTATATTAAATTAGGAAATAATTCTTTTCATCTTCATAAAACCGATGTTTTTAAGAAATTAACATATTTGTATCTTGAGATTAATCCGCGAATATTTTCGACTAATCATATCGCTCGACCACGTCTTACATACTTGCCAGCTGTTGTAGGCCTCTGTATACATTTCTTAACTGAAATATGGTGAATTTGCATGTTTTCTTCATTTAATTAGAGTGTTCTTTTCGATTAGTTATATATTATTAACTTATTATATTATTTGGGAAGCTTATTCATTTCTGAATCGTTTGATACTGGTGCCTGCGCAATACCTATTTTTGATAACAGGATATTTATAGAATTTACTTCACGTGTTTAAGATTTTTGTCTTTTATAAAGTAGGCCGAATGCATGCTAATATGTTTTAATTTTGAATGGTTTTCCTCTGTTTTGACCATTTATTTATATCCGATGATGGGTTAAATTATTCATAATCTAAATTGTTATTTAGATTCGGTTGATTCTTATGTTTAAAAGTTTAATTTGCTTAGGAAAACTCGTCTGTAGCGATTACCGGGTTAGTTTACTATTTCACCGCTAGATCGCGTCGGGGTCTCTTCTTTTAATTATTCATTTTGGATTAATGCAATATTTCGAATTGTAATAGTTTGTTTTTTTTTTATTTCTTTAGAAAACTATATATTGTACGTCATTTTGAGTTGTTTCAATATCCCTTTGGTTACTTTTCCTGAAAATGCTGAGTAATTTAGTATTTTCAGGGAACAAAAGTCAATGAAAAATGATGTATAATTTAGGTAAAATTAACTTATCAGCTGATTGTATTATTTATTTATTGATCTTTATGTGTAGATAAGAATTTTATCATCGGTTGTCTGGGGTGAAAAAACCTCACTACTAAATATAAGTTTAACAGGTGTTTTCGGCTGTCTTGTATTTTTTCATGGAATTAACATGGTATGGTCCGTAATTATTTTGTTGATTTGGTTCACTGATGTAGTACGTCGATGTTCCTGCAATTCGACTTATTTTATAGGGTCCCTCGTATATCTCGAACAACTTTGCTGTTTCCCCATAGGCGGCATTTGACAAAACATGATTTCTAATGAGAATCAAATCTCCCGTCTGGAATTTAGTATATCTATGCGTGGAGTTAAATTTTAAAGATCGTTTTTCCCTTTTATGTTGAATTCGTTGTTTAGCCAAATGTAATTTAATTTCTTGTGGTATTTCCTTTTGATAAAAATTTTTTATATATGGTTCCCAAAATCTCTCGTCTTTACGTCCAAATTGAAGTTCGTTAGGTGTGAAACCCGTTGTCTCATTATAAACTTCGTTTAACATTGTATTAATATCAGGAATGCATTTTGCCCAATTCCTGTGGTTTCTCGCACAATATGTTCTTAAACACCTTTTAACTTCCCTAATTGGGCGTTCGGCCATGTTTGTTTTTGGATGATAATATGGGCTAAAAATAGGGGTTATGTTATGCTCTTCGAGTTTTTTAAGCCATGATTTACTTCGGAATTGTGTCCCGTTATCACTCTGAAGTCGTTTTGGTATCCCATGTTCTTGGAAATGTAAATTAAACAATTTTGAAAGAATAATCTTAGTCGTAGCTCTTCGTAATATGTATAATTTTACAAATTTTGTGAATATGTCCAAAACTATAAGTATATATTTAAATTTCCCAAAGCTGTTTGGTAGAGGTCCAATAATGTCGACCGCTATTTGGTGATTTCTTTCTTGACATGTTATCCCGCTTGCTAAACCTTCAGATGGATGGGGGTTGAATTTACATCTTTGGCATGAATCACAAGTGGCTAATATGGTTCGGATTTTTCGACCCATATTTTTAAATATAAAACTTTCTTGTAGTATATCTAAGCATTTCTTAGGGCCGCAATGAAGATAATATAAATGACATTCCCAAACTATCCGTTCTATTAATTTACCTGGTATTACAATTAACCATTTGTTATTTAAATTTTGGTATACAATATTTTCATGAATTTTATAATTAGAAAGTATAGCCGAATTAGATGTTGATTTATCTTCATTTTGTAATATATTGATAATTTGTTCTAAATTTGGATCATTCTTTTGATGGGTTGGAAGATTTTCTAGTTCTATCCTTAAGTCCATATCTTTAACTCTTTCAATGTAAGCAAGGATAATTTCTTGAGCAGATTCACTTCCGCTCTCCTTTGGGTTTGTAGTTATGCGACTGAGTGCATCTGCAGTTTCGTTTTCATTTCCTTTACAATGTATGATTTTAAAATTATAGTCTTGTATAGCGAGGATCCATCTGGTAAGGCGTGCGTTTAATAGCTTACAAGTTTTGATGAAAGTTAGAGCGTGATTATCGGTCACAATTATTAAATTGGCTCCATAAATTAAGTATCTTGTCTTTTGTAGACAATATACTACAGCTAATAACTCCTTTTCTGTAGTAGTGAAGTGTCGCTCATTAGTTTTCAATGCTCTCGAAATGAACACAATTGCTCCTTTATTTCCTTCGTTGTCGATCTGATATAAGTGTCCTCCAATTGCGTAGTCAGATGCGTCTGTCTGGAGGTAAAATGTTAGCTTCGGATCGGGATGATGAAGGATTTGGGTTTGCAAAAACGTTTGTTTGATATTTTTGAAGATATTGTTTTCGGCTTCAGTCCAAGAAAATCTTACTTTTTTCGAAGTCAATCGTAGTAGAGGTTGCACCACTTCAGAGAATTTATTTATGAATTTATTATAATAATTTATACAACCTAAAAATGATCTCAGTTGTTTGCGTGTTTTTGGTGCTGGGAATTCTAATATTGGTTGAATTTTACTCTGGTCCATTTGTAGCCCGGTGTCTGTCATAACATATCCGAGAAAAGGTACTGAGTTTCGACAAAATTGTGATTTATGAAAATTGATGGTCATATTTGCCTCTTCTAAATTTTGAAAAATATATTCTAAATGTTTGATATGTTGTTCGAAGTTTGATGATATAACACATATATCATCAACGTAGATCAATGTAAATGATTCGACATGGTTATCAAACACATTGTCTAATGCCCGAACGAGCGCGGCTTGTGAAGTTGAAATTCCGAAGGGTGTTACAGTATATTGATAGGTTTTCCCTCTAAATTGGAATGCAGTATACTTTCTGGATGCTTGGTCTAACGGTATTTGCCAATAGGACGCTGTTAAGTCGATTGTACTAAGATATTTGCAATTCCGTCCTTTTGAAATAATTTCATTTATGCTCCTGTTACATTCCCAATCTGGAGTGATTACCTCGTTCGCTCTCCTAGCATCCAAACAAAGACGTATTTCACCGGTCTTTTTGATGACTGGAATTATTGGGTTAATATACACGCTGTATGATCTTTCTATCACCTTTAGTTGTAGCATTCGGTTTATCTCTTGTGCGACTGCTTCTTGATGTATTAATGGAACCGGATAATTTTGGCATCTGAATATCTTGTCTTCTTGAACCTCTAATCTATGTACATATTTGTTACATAGCCCTGGCCTGTCCGTAAATATATGTTTATATTTTTCTATCAGAGTTTTTAAATTCGTTGTTTGGTTTGGTTCCAAGTTACTCTCCTTCATGGCCTGACTAATGGTATCATCATCTAAACTTGTGAATTGAAATTCCGTGCTCTCTTGATTATTATTATATATCTGTTGTAAATTATTTTTATTATATTCATTATATATTATTTCCTTATTTGTATCCCGTTCAGTTTCATTTATAATATGACATATTATTCCGTTACATATTGCCTCTTCAAACTTCAAATTGACTTCATTTTTATTTATATTCATTTTTATTTCACCAGTTTCGAAGTTTAAACTCATCTTCCATTTGCTTATCATATCCATCCCTATTATAACTTGTCTTATTAGATTTGGCACGACTAAAGCTTGCATCCACGTAATTTGATTTCCAATACTGACTTGTACCATAACAATTTTTTGAATTCTTTTAGTTTTGGCTCCCACAGCTGTAGTTATTTGTAGGCTAGTGGCTGGTAGTTCTTCGAACTTCCCAATTTCATGTTTATTCTCTTGGAACCATTTCTCAGCAAGGCAAGACATGTTTGAGCCTGTGTCTATTAATGCGGTTATTTCATTTTTTCCGATGTATAAATTAATTTCAGGACATCTTTTGTCAATAACATTAACCTGTAAATCGCTATCTGGAGTCTCTTCATCTAATAAAAATGCTTTATCGCAAAACATGTTACTAAGTAGAATCGTATTTTCTTGCATGGTTGTATTTGTTTTCTGGTCAATTATTTGCCTGTGTACTCCGAGGTTATTTGTCCGCACAGTGGTTATATCGTTGTTTTGAAATGTCAGGTGTACATTTTCTTGATTCCGTTTTGTTCGGCCATGTATAACCACTGTGCTCAACAGTTTTCCCGTTGAGACGTGGGTTCAACCCTGGTTTGATTCAGACTTTGATCCATAGTTCTCACGTTTTCCGCAACTGCGTGGCAAACATTTATTTGTTCTCTGGTTGGGTACGTTCGGGCTCCTGTTTCTTGTATTTGAGCTCGATTATTTATACCTGGTCTTTGGTTTTGTTGATTTCCATTATATTGATTTCTTCCTGGGAAGTTTCTTTGGAATGTAAATCCTGGATTTCTAAACTGGTTGTTTCCTAGTGGTTGTCGATAATTTTGTTGTTGTCCCTGATTCCTAAAATGATTCTGATGGGTAAAACTTGCTGGTTCCCTCCAATGCTGTTGATTTTGACGATTAGTTTGATTCGTCGAGGGTGAAAGCCTAAAGTTTTGGTTTGGCCTAGGAAATGTGTTTGGTGGTGAAATTGGCCGGTAGTTTTTTCGTGAACGAGTGTGCAGTTCTTTCACATCTTCCCGTTGTAATAGTGACTCGAAATCTGCGATGTTTTCGATATTTTGAACTCTTCTTGCGTCTTGGACGATCTCTTCGAAGTGTTCTGATAAGCATGATATGATTTCGCTTTCTGTCATGGGTGGTTGCATCGCTCTTAAAGTTATCACGCGTTCTGTAAAATATTCTGCTCTACTTAGTGTTCCGGTAGGCCGATATTTTTCTATCTCTAGCCGTTGCTTAATTCCCCGTTGAACATCTCTGCTCCAATATTTCCTCTCAAAAGCTGTCTGGAAATCTGCCCATGTCTTTATGTCCCCTTTAATTAATGAAAACCATCTAGCAGCGTGAGATTCAAGACATGACTCAATTATGTCTATAAATTGTTCTACCGATTCTACTCCGGTATTCTTTCCTGCTTTCTTTTCTAAATATCGTTGCATTTTCAATAAGTATTCCTTCGGATTATGCTCTCGACCATAAAATTTGGGTGCAGTTGTGTCATACCCTCCAATCTGTCCATTGCAGGAAACCATAATGTGTTGAGGAGTTGTATATTTATTTTCTCGTATCTCTTTTTCTAGAGTATTAATTTTAGCGTCTTGTTCTGCCGCTATGTCCTCTACTCGTTCTTTTGTCTGTTCTATGGCTCGATCTATCGCTGTTTGAATCTTGCCGCACTCCTGGTCTGTATACAGTTCCGCCCTTAGTTGAATCTTTTCCTTCTGGGTCATCAGTTGTCCCTGTGTTTCTTCAGCTTGCTGTAGAAGTCTCACTTGTATTTCCTCTCTTAACTGTTGTTGTTGTTTAACGGCATCTTTTAAGATTCCATGATGTTGTACTTGAATTTCATTCCGTAACTCCTCCCTGATCTCCTGGCTGCGGTTCTCCAACTTCTTTTGCATTCTTTCTTCCATCCTGTCCATCTGATTCTTGACTTCTCCCTCAAACTTTTCTAAGTGCTGGCTGACGCGGTCTAACTACTGTTTCATCTCCCATTTCATGTCACTAAGTTGTTGGTTCTGGTTGTTGAGTTTTTGGTTTTGGCTATTGAGTTGTTGTTTCACATAGCCAAACTGTTGCATTAACATATTCAACCATGTTGGTTGCTCTTCTAATGTTGATGTGGATGCCGTAGTACTTTCCTCAGACCTCTTACCATTTTCGTCGTAGGTTCGTGCCTCTTCGGTTCGAATTTCCTCTTCTGATTCCTTATCGCCTAAGAAAAATGTGATAGGCCCTGACTCTTCTTCCACATCTTTGCGTTCCCCAATGAACACGTCTTCTTGTCGGTGGTCTGCTTTCTCTTGGATTCGCAATTCCTCCCTCTGTCCGCCTATTCCTTGCTCATTAACAAGATTTGTGATTCCGTGTTGTCTAGACGTATTTATATTTGGAAAATCATACGATTCGCATGCTTTTGTAGTTTTTTGTATCTGTTTTCTTAAGTCATGACGCTCGTCTCGTTCCATGATTGGTTAAAATATTCCTTTATTTAAACTGTTTAATTAAATAGTTTTCGGTAGAATTTAAGATCTTAATTTAAAGTAACAAGAATTATTTCCCTTTTTGGATGAAGCCGTGCGTTGGGCGCCATTTGAAACGTTACCCTTTTTGATATATCTAATATCGGTCTCTTAATTTATCAATTTTCTAAATAAAATAATAATATCACTGTTCGTTCAAATTAACAAAATTTTAATTGTCTCAAAAACATTTAAAAAGAACAAACTTAATTCAAATAACAAAGGAAAATAAATTATGAAATAAATGTCCTAATCATACAACAAAGAATTCAAAATATATTATATATCTATAATCAAGTAGATAATTCAATTGAAAATGAGCTCATGTACATTTAATGTTTATGAAATTTTATCTCCGGGTAGGGTTTTCGGGCCGGTTCATCCAAAATTTAAAAAAATAATTCATTAAACATATCTATACATAACAAATTAAACTATACATTTACAATACACATAACATATATATACAAGTTCATTAAATGAAAGGAATTGTTTACTCATTGATATAGTTAAGTAATATTTGAAAATGAGTTATTGATTTACAGTCAACACTTTCAAAATAATAAGAAAAGTAACTTCTGTTACAGCACAAGATAAAGTACAATGGAAAATAAATAGGTTAGGTCTCACCGATTTCGAAATTTCTTTCTGCAACTTATCTTTTATACCATTAGGCTATAAATGAAATTTTCATGATTTAGTAATGGGTCATTTACCCTTATGTTTGATTCTTGATTTTTAATATTTTCGCTCAATGGTTTTATATATGAAGAGAGCACTTATGTATTGAACTGTCTTTGACCAGACCTTAGGTCAGAATGTAATAATCACAATTTTTTTTATTGTTACAAATAGGCTTTCCCTTAGAAAATGTTAAATTTGTTTATTACACTTCACGTTACGTTTTTATGTTTAAACCATACATCTATTTTTTGTTGTTTATCACCTTAACACTAGTTTTTTACTTAGATCTCAGAACAATTTTTAATTAGTAAATATCTTATGGACTATTTATATTAAATTAGGAAATAATTCTTTTCATCTTCATAAAACCGATGTTTTTAAGAAATTAACATATTTGAAGGGTCCAGGGGAAAAACGGTCATAGTCACAAATAGTGCTATTTGAGAAAAACGAATTTTAAACTTTAACTATGTTAATAATGGACTGCAATGGTATTAATTTTGGTAGCAATTTTTATTTATGTAAATTAAACTTTTGTGAACAGAAATAAGATACTAAAATACATATAACACTGTAAAAAAAAAATAAAGTTACATTTTTTCGTGCAAACTACAACTATTAACTGCAAAAAACGATCAAAGTCAGATTTAAAATCCTTAAAAACGATCACAGTCAATTAAAAAGGGGGAACAACGATCATAGTCTTTAAGAGACATGAGTTAGGTTTGGAGTAATTTTTATTGGTTATTATGTTTGGGTTAGGTTAGGCTATGTATTTGGTTAGCTTAAGAGCAAAATAGGTTTAGCTAGGCTATGGATATGCTGGTTAGGTTAGATCAGATGCTTCAAAAGGATGTGCTACTTGTAATTAGCTTAGGCTTAGGTAAACTAGCATAGGTGTTAGTAGTTATGTTTTGCATAGGTAAATTAATTGACAGGCTTTTTGTGTTGAATAACTCAAACATTCTGTATTATTACATCAATCAAAAAACAGATAAGCATATAAGGAATTATAAAAAATAAGAAATGAAAAGAAGTAAAAGGTAAGTCTAAAATGTTTTTTAGTTATTTTTAACAAATAAAACAATAAGAAAAAAGTCAATAGGCTACTTAATTAGGCTATATTAGCAAACTAGGCTAAAACAAACTTAGTTTTCAAAGTCATCCACTTCTGATTCACAATCAGTTTGAGCTGCTGCAGATGTTAGATGTTCGAAAAATTCTTTCGCCACAGGATTACAGAAGCGTTTCAGATGCATCAAGTCTTTGAGTTTTGCCTGGCTTATCGGAAGTGGACTAGAGTATATAGGTATAAGGAGTTCTGTGTTGTACATTGGTGGCTCAACATCAGGGTTTGAAGAAGGTTTCACTTTTTTACGTCCTTTGGCTGGTTTCTCATACACACTACTTACAGTAAAAGCTCCTGAAAATGAGTCTCTATGCAAGAACTTTCCAACTTCTTCTTTTGTGATTTTCAGCTGTCTAAGTGGACGTGTTGGAAAAGGACACGTTTTGGAAAAAAATTGAGATAAGTGTTCGTTCCAAGAATAAAACATGTTCTGCTTACAGTCAACTACGAAGAAGGGTTCAGGTTTTGACCGGGATTTTCTTATTTCATCCCTCCAATCATCAGGGATCTCAGAGGGTGCCTTTTGATTCAGAAGGGCCATATTTTTATCACATTCAAGATATGTGTGTCCTCGAATCGGATAGATGACTGATACAGAATCTAAGAGATTCAGGTGGTGGACAACCGAGTACAAAAATTTGATAATACAATAATTTTTATTTTGCCCACTACACGAATCACAGAATATTTTTAAGTGGCGTATTTTAGAATCCATTAAGCTAGATAAGTAGTGATACAACATTGACGTCACTTCATTGGACCCTTTTTTAGCTATTGTTTCGTCATATGTAAAAAAAAAAGATTTCTTATTGGGGAGTTCATGAATGTTGAACATGTAAAAGGACAATTGGCGTCTGTAGTAGACGTCATTTGTACTCAAGTTTGGCAAGGGAAGATTTTTCTGGAAATCCATCGCTATACAAGTTGAGTCTTGTGATTTCTTACACATCATTCTTGAGTTTCTCTTAATACTGTAAAATTTTTCTGCTTTTGTTTTATGAACCATGTTAGCAGTTTCTAAGGCCTTTTTTTCATCACAAAGTTTAGATATAGTTTCTTCAGAAACTTGTGTTTGGTTCATATCAACCTCAATTTGTTTTATTTTTGCTTTGTATTCGTCACACTGACTACATGTGTCTGTTCTTGGGTAGCCGAAACTTATATTAAAATGTTTGTTAAACATATCCCTGTATGTTTCGTAAGAAACTTTGAGCAATGGGTAGTCTTGGATGTACAAATCGTGCATTTTTTTAATGTTCAGACTTTCGTCTAAGTAGGTTTTTGAGCTATCATGCAGGCTGTAATGAGCCTTGCGGCTTTTAAACGATCTAATGTGGTCACACACACTTTTGAAGGTATTAACATTAATTTTGCGTGGTCTGTTTGTATGTTTACCACGACGATCAACAGGTGCCTTGCCATGAACCAAAAGTGCAGTTTTTAATGTTATAGTTCTTCTGTTTGTTATGCCATGTAATGACATAAAAGCTTTGTGGCAAACTGGAATTTCTATTACTGTGTCTCCTCTCTTCACACGGACTTTGTACGAATAGGAACTATCATTAGGACTGGGCTGAACTGATTCTGGCCTAGGCCTGCGTTGATTTACTTCATGTATTGAAATAAGACCGCTCAAATGTGTATTTTGTTCATTGTACCCAGACATGAGATTTAAGTCATTAATAATCTTTTTCCTTTCCTCAATTGTTATGTTTATAAAGCATCGAAACCGTTTGCAATTACAAGGGTCGCCAGTTTCCAAACTTTGGTGCCGTATTTGCTTACTAACCTCAGAAAGTCTGCCAGTCTTCTTCCTCTTTTTTGTAGTCTGCAATAACACACAGGGATCTTCTTCACTTTCACAACTACTCATATTGTTTTAAAATAAAAATGAATCACTAATAAAGTAACAAATAAACACACAGAGCTGTATTCCTATGGTAAGCAAACATAACCTCTAATGGAAGTAAAACAAAACAGATCATATGATCACTGCCATCTAATGACAATAGGTTGACTACGATCGTTATTGCACTGGAGCGCTCAGACTATGACCGTTCTTCCCCTGTGCGTTTAATTTTCTCCATGTAATATTTTTGACTATGATCATTTTTAACCTGAACCAATGATGCTATGTTGTAGAGCTTTAAAAGAGCTTTCCAACAATATAAATATATTTAAAAAAAATTTTTTTGACTTTGATCGTTTTTCCCCTGGACCCTTCATTTGTATCTTGAGATTAATCCGCGAATATTTTCGACCAATCATATCGCTCGACCACGTCTTACATACTTGCCAGCTGTTGTAGGCCTCTGTATACATTTCTTAACTGAAATATGGTGGATTTGCATGTTTTCTTCATTTAATTAGAGTGTTCTTTTCGATTAGTTATATTAACTTATTATATTATTTGGGAAGCTTATTCATTTCTGAATCGTTTGATACTGGTGCCTGCGCAATACCTATTTTTGATAACAGGATATTTATAGAATTTACTTCACGTGTTTAAGATTTTTGTCTTTTATAAAGTAGGCCGAATGCATGCTAATATGTTTTAATTTTGAATGGTTTTCCTCTGTTTTGACCATTTATTTATATCCGATGATGGGTTAAATTATTCATAATCTAAATTGTTATTTAGATTCGGTTGATTCTTATGTTTAAAAGTTTAATTTGCTTAGGAAAACTCGTCTGTAGCGATTACCGGGTTAGTTTACTATTTCACCGCTAGATCGCGTCGGGGTCTCTTCTTTTAATTATTCATTTTGGATTAATGCAATATTTCGAATTGTAATAGTTTTTTTTTTTTTATTTCTTTAGAAAACTATATATTGTACGTCATTTTGAGTTGTTTCAAAAGCCTTTAAAAGTAAAAGCTAGACGTAAAATGGTTTGTTTCAAACAAAAGTTAGGAGTAAAAGCATTTCCTTCCTGAATACACATGAATAATGCTTATTATCTTTTACTTGTGACCAAATCCTTCAATCTGGAAGTAAATGGATGAAACAGTTAGTTAACATGTATATTGATTGCAGTCGTATTAAGATTAACAGAGTATATTTTATTTATTACACACAGTCTGTGAAAAAAACATCAAGATACGATAAATTACTTTATTTATAAATTATTATTATGCACTTTTTAGCATTGAAAACAAAATTTTACAATACATTTTAAAAATGTACATAACTTTTGATATATATATATATTCGATTTTAAATATTAAAAAAGATTTGGATTCACTATAAAATTCTCTATAAATTATTATATTCATAACCCAATAAATAATTAACATAAATGTCAAATAATACAAAATAAAAAAAATATTGTTCACCATTTTGTCGAATTAGAAATAGAGAAATAGTAATTTTTATAGGCCTAATCGGTAAAGTTATTAAAATTTGTTGTAACAATCTGATTATTTTATATTATTATTATAGATATGTTTTCTGTATGTGGTTCAAATTT
>JAGFPH010019893.1:0-14745 GCA_018207615.1 Philaenus spumarius
TTGCATTTAGGGACTCGTATCGCAGTGAAAACTCCAATGTCGTGGTAGCCTACTAATGTAGCAGATGTCGATTCGTTTTTACTTTTTTCTAGCCGAAGGGGTAACGGACACCCGAGGAGTACTATAACGATCAAACGAATCAGTTTAGGCATTTCAACTGAAACTAGACTATTTTACTCCGGTAGAATCTAAGACAAATATATAAAGGGTGTCCCATAAGTAAAGTGGCAAACCTCATGGAATGGTTTTCAATGGGTCAAAATAAGAAAACAAGTTCATATAAACACAGACACGAAAACGCTTCCTTTTCTAGATATCCACAATAATTTTGTTTCTTGTACAAAATAATTCTTATCTAGAGAACGGGTTTTCGACAAAAAATATCAAGACACCTTTTTTGTAGCAATTTTTATGCCCTTTCGGATGGTCTAACGGTCGAAACAATCGGATGAAGTTTGGCACTTTATTTATGGGACACGCCTGTATTTAAAACAAATCCCTGTATTCCAAAAGGTATATGTAGAAGATCATAACCCAAATCTAAGTTAAATTTTTTTTACAAAAAGCGATATCATACAAAACGTATACTTCTGTTTTTTAGCGCCATATTGAAACGGTTGCAGATATGACCTTAGTTTGAGTACAAAATATATTCAGATTTAAAACGACTTCGAATTTATATCCAAACTGACCTGCATTGCTATTTGAATTGTTTTGAATATGGGCTATTTTATTTCAGTAAAATTCAAATTGTCAAAAGTTTAATTAATTATGGATCTTTTTTTTAAAATTTGTTGGTAAGCATATAAGTTTTGAAAAAATCTCTTAAGAATTTAATACATTTTTACCCATCTTGAAACATAATTTTATCTTGTTACATATACTTATAAGTTATATATTTTATTTTATTAAAAATCTTTGGGTTGAATAGACTTTTAAATTTATGAAGGTCTTAACATATGTTTACTTCTGAAAATTCTTCAAAAACGATTTCCAACCTCCAAAATATAAGTTTTGGAATACCACGGCTCTAAGAAAGATATATAAGTATATACATACGCGTTCATATGCTCCCGCACATTAGTACGTCTAAGACATTAAAAGTCTAAAACATTCAAAAAGCGAATGACTTTATTAAATAGTAACGAGAATTTTTGAGACTACCCCAAACATGCAATAAACATACAAATAATGTTTTTGGAACGAAGTTCCTTTACGCGGCTTGCGGTAATAGTTGAGAAATAGAAAATGTAACGCGTAACGAAAAACCGTTACCGAATTGGTTTCTATGGTAATGAACGAAAATAAATTCAAGAAACATGTCTTTCGGTTCATCAATTTAAGTTAGGAGACGTTCGGTTCCGTCCGGCGTAGTTCGGATATTATCGTCAAGCACTGGTGCTTACAATTAAAAGCGAGTTAAATAATCTGAATACGGCAATTTTGTAATGTAGATTCAAGAAATGGAAAGTTTGTGTAATACAAACTTAGAAAAGTAAGTTAATATAATTTTATATTTTGATACAAGTATTGCTGTTTCCATACGTTAATTGTTATTATAATAAAGGTGTAGAATGAATTATAACCTCAAAGCTAAGATGGTAAACACAGTTAAATGTTCATTCATTGTAAATACATTCAATAAAAATAAAATGTTGCTTCATCAAACTAGGCCTAACATAAATTATGTGTGTATGCCGTTAGGCAGGTAAAATAAAATAAACATACACACAATAATTTTAGGTTAGGCCTAGACTGATGAACCACCATTTTATGATTATTGAATGTATTTACAATGAATGGACATTTAACTGTGTTTACCATCTTAGATTTGAGGTTATAATGTCGCATAAAGGGGTCATAATGCTTTTTCATCAAGTTATATTAAATTACATTGGGATTTGAAGAAAAGGCGTGATGAACTTCCCATCCCCGCACACATTTGTATTATATTTATAAAATTAGTATATATCGTATTAATATTAATTATTAAATTTTTCAAAGTTTTCAATGGTTACCTGAAATATAGGAAAACACTGTTATAGTTGTCAATGTGTATTGAAAGCTAAATAGTTGTAAGTGATTGAGTGAAGTGGACAATGACTCTCACGGAGCTGTGGGAAGGTGATACAGGAGGCCAAGGTCTACTTGCATGAATGCTGAAGGTATTGATATGGCCCCGGTCATGGGAAAGTAAGCTGGGACAGATGAATAATTTACTGTTCTGAGAGGACACAAAAAAACATGGAACCAATCTTGGAAAGTTGTACGATTTAAAACTGCTGACAAAAAGTAACACTGTATAAATATGTGATTCGATGTTTTGCCCATCTGTTTTCTGTCGGTTTCCTCGCTCAACGTCTTGTTTTTGTTTCACGTTATTTTTATGGGTAGAATTATGTTCGTATTTCTTGTAATAGTCAATAATGTTCCTTGAAAACAAAAATAAATAAATAAAAATAAAAGTAATTTAAAAGTAAATGCGTGCGGTCGTGAGACCCCCGTCAGGAACGAAGTTCATCATGCCTTTTCTTCAATTCTTTTACCAGCCTTAAAGGCAACATACACTCATAATTTGAATCTTTCAATTGCCGTTTATTATTAGTTTGTTCTTTATCCAAACATTTACTGTTTCCATACGTCTAATGTTATTATAATAAAGGTGTAGAATTAATTATAACGTCAAAGCTAAGATGGTAAACACCAGCGACCAAGGAATACTAGTAATTATTAGTTTGATTGGAATTATACTTTTAATTTTCTTTGATTTCTACTAAATTCGCAATTTTGTATATTTAGCGAATATTTTTGTGAGTAAAGTTAGCAACATTGCGATTTAAGATGGATATTGTGGTTTTATTTTTTATTCTATAGGGCAAGGATTGTTTTATAGTTATCATTTTGAATAAAATGTTGTTTTCTTTCAAAACCGTATAACTCATTCAGTTTCCTTATTGTTATTGGTCTTATTATACAATTTTAATATACCTACAATTTTTATTAAATTATAATTGACCGAGCGAAGCGAGGTCTCCGTTTTAACTCGACCGTGTGGCATTTCGTCTGTGTGTCTGTATGTCTGTGTGTCTGTCTCACGATTAAGGCCAAACGCCTTGACCGATTTTGATGATTTTTTGCATGAATGTTCCTCATTCCTAGGCCGAGCCATGTATATATAAGGCTTATTCCATTTTTCATTTTTAACCCCTTAAATAAAATAAAAATGGCAGCCGCACCGTTTCTCTAGGTGTAAGCTTTTTTCCAAAGCCATTTTGTGGCATAACCGTAAGTCGAATTTAAAAACTAATGACATTTTGCGAGTAGCAAATTTGATTTTCAACAAAATTGTATTCTTGATTTTTTCCGTATCTCTAACGGTAAGCTCACAAAATGGCCGTAAACTTCAAATTTCTTAAAAATCGTCCAAGTTTTTGTATATAAACCATGTTTTTATACGTTTATTCTAAACCAAATCAAAAGTGTTGCAAAGCTTTTTTGTAGATAAAGGTTCAAAGAATTCATATATGCCAGTAAAAAAATTATTCAAGTAAAATTAACAAAGTTATTAGATCAAGAAACATTTATTAGTTATTAGCATGTTCAGTAACGAAAGGAAAAAGTTAAACTTTAGGCCTACATAAAAAGTAGTAAAAATTATTGAAATTTTTTTCATAAATGTAAAAACGTTTCGTAATTTAGTTCTAAATACAATTATATAAAAATATTTATCAGTTTCAAATTTCTTATTTTGAAAACACTAGTTTTTATGTTCTACTACAAGGCTGCTAACAAAACTAGGCCTGTTTTTAATAGTAACTTAGGAATATATACTTTGCAAAAAATGGCATATAATAATAAGAAAGTATAGAGAATAAATCAAAGAACTAAACTGAATACTTGTAAATTATCATTGTAAATTTCATAAAAGTATTTGACTTAGCTTCACTTGAATTAAAAAATGAGATGAAACAAATGAAACCGCTCGGCGATAAAGGACATACAAAAAATGACCGTTGGACACCGTGGGAAGTGTTGGTACATGGGTTGAGAATAAAGTTGAGATCACTATCACGACGTTTTAAAATCGTTTGTTTTCATTATTTCTAATATTGGAATATGATATGGAAGTTCTGGAACTGTAAATACATTGTTAAGTTTTAGTTATTTAAGTATGTAAATATTTAATTATAAGTTGTCCCTCTATAACTTGATATTTTTAGCTATCTTACGCATTATTAACCTAAATAAAACACAATGCCTCTAAAAGAAAATCTTTAGCAGTTAAAGCTGAAGAAAAGAAAAAAAACGAGAACTAGAAATCCCGGAATCGCGGGAATTGCAAAATAATGTTTCGCTGGCTAAACCTTGTGCTTACTTCCTTACTGGCACACTATTTTTATCCTAAGCTCAAAACCACATTTTTTATTTCAACGAGCGAGGTCTACTGTTCACAGAACTACTAGTTACTCGGACCATGAATGTATGGTACAATATAGTGATAGAACAAGAAATAATAGCACTACAAATTAATGACAAGACTTGTAGATACAGTAGATGGGCGATGGTGTTGTCAGCGCGCCGGTTCACAAAACAATCAAACCAAACTCGTCACTATACCACAGCCTACAAGCTTAACTAAGCGTTTTACAAAGAAATGTAAAGAATATTTGTCATGTCTAAACACAACGTTGACTTTCTTTGTTTTATATTTTTCCCGCTACATAAAATAATTTTTCTATTTTTGTTTGCTACCGTCAGGACGGTCATAGTGTTTTAAGCAATATGTTAAAATTTCAGTATTTTATCTCAACACTAAGTGTGTGTTCAAACGGTGTTAATGAAACGCGGCGAATTAAAATGTGGACAGAGAATCCGGTGTTTTCACCTACGAGGGGTGGCCGGCTTAAACTCCCGTAATGCTTTGTGCATGGGCTTTGCCAGTCTATAGTATTCCTTGGTCGCTGGTAAACACAGTTAAATGTCCATTCATTGTAAATAAATTCAATAAACATAAAATGCTGGTTCATCAGTCCAGGCCTAACCTAAATGTATTGTGTGTACGTTTAATTTATTTTACCTGTTTTAACGGCAACATAAATACCATAATATTTAGGCCTAGACTTAAAATTACTTTCTAGGCCTAACCTTAAATTTCAACGCTTGACGATAATATCTGTACTACGCCGGACGGAACCCATCGTCTTTTAATTTAAATTGATGAACCAAAAACACACGTTTCTTGAATGTATTTACATTGCCATAGAAACCAATTTGTAACGCTTTTTTCGTTACTCGTACTTTACATTTATCATTGCCATAGCAACCAATTAATAACACTTGTTTTCGTTACGCATTACATTTTCTATTGGTTAACTCCTACCGCAAAGGGCGTTAGGGTCTGCTCCAGTAAACGAGAAAGCAACCGGAAACGCAACCGCTTCTCACTGTATCCCTATCCAAACAGTGCAATTTCTTACAGGTGAACGCTTTGACATTTCCTCATTTCAAAACATTTGATATGTTTATCTTTTGTAATTGAGTGTTGAAAAAAAAACTGAATATTCTTTATAAAATTTCGGATCCAGCTTGTAAAATATTTTTCATTATTAATTTTTTATTGTGTTAGGAAAAAAATTCAAATTTTGTACTTACAAAATGTCAATTACATAACAAATCAAAAGCATTTAAAAAAATGTAAATTGCAAAACGGATGCGTATTGTGACTGTGCATAAATGAGACCTTGCAAACAATTTTATGAAAAAAAAAAAAAATAATAAACGAAATAAATGGTTTGAAATTTAACATTGCTCTTATGGGATAAAAATCCAAGATGGCCGCCACTACAGCAGACCCTTAAGGAACTTCGTTCCAATAATAATTCGACCAAACAGGCGAATTTCTTAAATTAAGTTTATATGTATTAGGGTTTGAACCAACCAACTATTTTAGAAATTGATCTACTCACGAAGGCGCTGAATAGTTGCCTCTGTGTCCGAAATACGAGTAGCTTAGAGTGACCTTGCGGCCTCGGGTTATGGACTGCTTCGCTTCGCTCGCAGCATACAAACTCGGCGTTAGATTTAAACCGGGTACTTTTACGGTATTTTACGTTTTGACCGATTTTAAGGGGACCAAGCGATCCATAAGGCAGTGTAGAAAAAACAAAATGTGCAGAATAATGTCCTACATTAAATTGTTTAGATGAAATCTCGAAAGCGTTTCATTTTCGTACGAAAAATCTAAAATTATTTACTTCTTGTCGAAGACGTACTTCCGCCGGTTTGATTTTTTTTGCTGACGACGACGTCCGAGCGTCTTAAGAAATCAACTAGTGTATACAATTTGAACTAAATCTGAATTAAAATGGGGCCGCTAGAGTGCGAACACATTATACGCATATACAGGGTGAGTGAAAAGTCTAAGAACGGCTTAATATTTCGCATACCAGGAAAATTTGAAGGGAGATGCGATTGAGGAACCTACTTCAAGTAAAAATAATATTTTATGAAAATGTCAACAAAATTGGTCCGCCATCTTGTACCCGTTATTTTGAATGTAAATTATCTCATAAATAGGAAAGTGGTCACGTAATACATCATTTCAATGTAGAATTTTAAGACTAAAGCAATAATGAATACCGCACATCCATATCTTAAACCGTTGTGAAGATATTCGCGTTTATTTGCATTGGATCATATCATTTAAATATGATTAATTTCAGAATTATATCATTATTATCAGCGAATTTCCATAGGAAAAATGAGCTATTGCAGTGGCCCTTATGGTAAGACCCAAGGTCGGGAGTAGCAAATGAGCACCGATCATGGTCCCCACATAACTTTTGGAGTGTCATTAAAAATTATATATATGTATAGATGTGTTCGCACTCTAGCGGCCACATTTTAAGTCCGATTTGGTTCAAATTTGGTACGCATATTGGTTGTCTACGTCACTCGGACGAGTGGTTAGCGAAAAAAATCCAACAATCGCAAGCACGTTTTTGACCGGGAGTAAAATTTTTTTGAGATTTTTCCTACGAGAATGAATTTCTTTTTGAGTATTTTCTACAAATATAAATTTAGTATGTTACTCTGCACATTTTGTTTTTTACGCGACCTCATATCTCGCTTGGTTCCTCCAAAATCGATCAAAAGGTAAAATACCATAGAAGTATCCGGTTCAAAGTGATGTGGTGGATTCTACCGTGGGGTTGGCGTACGAATCTCGCAACGCACCGTGTGTTGAAGATACTCCCAATGTGCGGAATAGCGTGCAAACCATTTTGCAGCTATTCAACACCGTCGTGAATACCTATTTCCCAAATTGTTGGTTGAAACCCTAAAACATAGGATTATAAAATTAATTTTTGAAATTTGCTAAACTCACGTCAGCGGTTCAGCTGCGTGGTCGAATTATTATTATTTACTGTCATCAATGTTAAAATTGATGTGCATTAAATAATACCTCATGATTTGATTGTTTGGAAATGGTTAATTTTATTCAACATCAAAATTTGATAGGTCAGACATTCAATGTACTTTATTTCATTTTCACACTAAATCTTATAATATTAAAAACATAATAAAGAAAATACATTGATTTAATCAATTTAAAGAACACGGAATATTGATGTTTAAGCTGACTAGTTACTGTATTTTAAGAGCGTGACCGCGTGACTAGTTTCCGTGTTTTGTTTTAATCGTTTATTTACTCAACAGATGATTCCGACATTGTTTAGACTCTTGAAGTGATGGGTACAACACAAACCATTCATCACAAACTTTCCAGTTCCTCCCTTCCTACTACCACCAAAGAGGAAGAGACGAAAAAACTTTAAGGGTTGTAAATTTTCTAAGATTTACTGTATGCAAAGTGAAAACACAATATTCGCTCGGTTCAAAACGATTTTCTTTGCCATATCTCGGCCCAGTCATGTTGAGAATTTATTTTCCCAAGATATTACATTTAAAATAATTTGACCACGCAGCTGAACCGCTGACGTGAGTTGAGCCAATTTCCAAAATTAAGTTTATAGGCCTATGTTTTAGGGTTTCAACCAACAATTTGGGAAATAGGTCTATCCACGACGGTGCTGAATAGCTGCAAAATGCTTCACACGCCATTCCGCATATTGGGAGTATCTTCAATACACAATGCAATATGCATACGCAATGCATTGTGTATTGAAGATTCTTCCAATAAGGGGGTTGGCCTGCGAATCACGCAATGCACTGTGTATTGAAAACACATCCAATATGCGGAATGGCGTGAGAAGCAAGCAATGCTTTGTGTATTGAAGATACTCACAATACGTTAGTTGACGTGCGATGCACGCAATGCTTTGTTTATTGAATATACTTCCAATACGGGGGTTGGCGTGCGAATCACGCAATGCACTATGTATTGAAAATACTCTCAATATGCGGAATGGCATGCGAAGCATTTGCAGCTATTCAGCACCGCCGTGAATAAATCTATTTACCAAATTGTTGGTTGAAACCCTAAAACATAGGCATATAAACTTAATATCACGGTTCATCTGCGTGGTCGAATTATTTACACTTCTTTAAAGAAAACAAAAGAGGTTGAAATCAAAGTCATTAAATATTAAAACAATAACAGATTGTTTAGCATAATAGGATGAAGACAGACTCATCTTCATACTAAATCCTTAGAGGTTTAATATAAATAATGTATTTTGTTACAAAGAAAACCGAAAATAAATAAGACTCTCAGAGGTCGGATCCCAAAGGAAACGCAGAATCAGAAATTCATGAAAAGTTCATTTAATAAAAGATTTAGTGGCAACGCGGCGCGTATAAATACATAACAATTCGACCACGCAGCTGAACCGCTGACGTGAGTTGAGAAAATTTCCAAAATTACGTTTATAGGCCTATGTTTTAGGGTATTAACAAACAATTTGGGAAATAGGTCTACTTACGACGGTGCTGAATAGCTGCAAAATGATTCGACGCCATTCCGCATATTGGGAGTATCTTCAATACACAACTCATTGCGTGCTTCACCCGCAAACCCCCGTATTGGGATTATCTTCAATACACCCTGCATTGCGTGCTTCGCACGCCAACACCGCGGTAGAATCCACCACATGGCTTTAAACGGGGTACTTCTGTGGTATTTTACGTTTTGATCGATTTTGGGGGAACCAAGCAAGCGTAAAAATAAATGTGCAGAATAACATTCTACATTTATATTTGTAGAAAAACGTTAAAAACAATTCATTACTATAGGAAAAATCTCAAAAATAGTTACTTCCGGTAAAAAAACGTGCTTCCGATTGTTGCACTTTTGTGGCTAACGAACTCGTCCGGGCGACGAGACAACCAATATGTGTACCAAATTTGAACCAAATCGGACTTAAAATGCGGCCGCTAGAGTATGAACACATATATACATATATACAGAGTTTCCCCGAACTCTCTGGACCCCTTTTGTGGATAAGTTCTTGGGAGATCCAGACAAACATATTTTACAATGTAAACATGGGTCTACGGTGCTTATTTTTTCGTCTGTCTGTCTGTTTGTGTTTTTTACAAAATACTTAATATTTTTAGAAGTAGAAAAGATATTGAGCTCAAGGTTTGTATACATATTTGTTGCGTAAACTTTTAAAACTTCCGTGCAAAGCCGGATCGGGCAAGCTACTACAAATATAAATACTTAAAATTATTTGGTTCCTCTAGTGTAGACGATTCAGCGGACATCCATTGGGATGTTGGAGCAATATTATTTATAAAGTTAACATTAGTCAAGTTTTACATCAAGCCGTAATGTTTACGTCAAAAGTAAAATTATTGTCTATCATACAGCAAAAAAAAAAAAAAATCATATTGAGGACACGTTTCGGAATTACATTTAAAACGCATATAACTTAGTATATACAGGATGTTTCTTAAATAGGACTCCAAACTTCTGGAGTGGGTTCCTTACATACAAATAAAAAAAAAAGTTCCTATAAACAAGTGCCCTAAAAATGATTCGTTTTCCGGACATCAACAAATTTTTTTTACTAAATAGTTCATATCTAGAGAAATGTTCGATTGATCGAGTTCAAAATTGCATCAAGTTTAACCTAACAATGATCTATCTTAAGAAAAATAAGCGATTATACCCGATCATGCGTTTCAAAATGGCGGAGGTTTGAAAATTTTAACAAGAAATATTAGGACACATTTTTTTGTAGCCCTTTTGAACCCTATCGGATTGTGTAACTGTCAACACAATCGTATGAAGGATAATAGTTAAGTTATGTGTAACAATAATTGGTTTGTTCAACCCGGCATCCTGTACCAACACAGTAAACACAGCAATATTGTACGTACATTTGCTGTCATTATCGGTGTTACTTGTTGAAGTGCTAAACTAGAACATGTTGCAATCGGCTTATCTTTAGTGTATAAAGGCCTTTTCACACCGCGGTCACACTATGTCACGTGACCTCACGTGACAGACGTGCAATCCACACCGCCACAGACGTCTATCAAGTCAGTTCAGTTGCTGTTCTACTGTTGTACACTATATAATATATCCCTGTCTGATGATTTTTTTTACATATTATGTACATTATTTTAAAGTAATTTCTGTATAAAAATAATGCCAGTTTGTATTAAACATGAATGATCTTTAAAGTCTTGGTTTTTCAACCTTGAAGGATTTTGTTCTAAGTTGAATTTGAATTTTACATTAAAGAGTAGAATAATACAAATTTATGCTAATATTAATATTGATGTAAGCGTAATAAATATTACACAATACTACAATATTATTAAACTACACACTATTATGGAGGGTTATTATGAAAATAACTGTTTATAACATACCACGATGAAGTCAAATAGATATTACATTGCTGCCTATACAAAAAAAGTTGTTTTTAGTTTAAACCAGTAGCTACAAAAAAGAACTAATTATTATTTTGTCGCAGTTAATCTGCTATTTCGCCTCATGCTATTCCTTTAAATGGCCGTCTCTGAATTCTTCCAAATCTACATTCCACAGCACTAGACGGGTTCTGACAAATTCGATTAACTGCTCCATAACAAATAACAAAAACAAACACAGCAACTTGTAACGAGTTAACGAAACTGAGCGACAGAGTGCGGTCATGTGCGAGTTGGGGTAGCGGGTCAGTGCGCATGCGCGAGACCACAGATGTCTGTGGGGCTCTGCGAGGTCTGTGTGAATTGCACCATTTTAAACTGTGAAAACAGATCTTTTGAAAAATCTGTCACGTGACATAGTGTGACCGCGGTGTGAAAAGGCCTTAACTGGTATTATATAGGTCAGAGAAGGAGAAGTGGAATGAAAAAATATTCGTACTGTGTGAGCTCTATTTTATTTCCTTCTTAGATTACGCGACAACTGAAAGATGTTTTGTAAAGATAGTCCATTGTCGACAAACTGAACTAAATAAGATTAATGTATCGAATGCGATTACTTGATCACAATGTATTTCTAAACTTTAATTTATTGAAACACTTAAAGCTTGGAAATAAAATACTTAAAAAAATACATTATTTTTTAAAAATAATTACTAAATAAATGTTGCGTAAACACAACAATATTCCATGTATATATGCTGTTATTATATTTAACTTAGCTATTATCCTTCAGATAATAGAGAATGGTTAGAGTGTGAAGCATGCAGTGATCTCAGATAGATTATTTACATTTTTAAAACAGAAGGGTGTTATAAGTTTAACGTGTGTATCTGTTTGCCTGTGACATTGTAGCTCCCAAACGGATGAACAGATTTTGATTTGTTTGTTTTTAACGAATTTCCATAGGAAATTATAAGACCTTACAGCTCGCTTGGTTCCCCCAAAATCGATCAAAACGTAAAATACCATAGAAGTACCCGGTTCAAAGCCATGTGGTGGATTCTGCCGCGGGGTTGGCGTGCGAAGCACGCAATGCTTTGTGTATTGAAGATACTCCCAATACGCGGAATGGCGTGCGAAGCACGCAATGCTTTGTGTATTGAATATACTCTCAATACGCGGAATGGCGTGTGAAGCACGCAATGCATTGTGTATTTAAGATACTCCCAATACGCGGAATGGCGTGCGAAGCACGCAATGCTTTGTGTATTGAAGATTCTCCCAATACAGGGTTGGCGTGCGAAGCACGCAATGCTTTGTGTATTGAAGATACTCCCAAGATTCGGAATGGCGTGCGAAGCACGCAATGCATTGCGTATTGAAGATAATCCCAATAAGCGGAATGGCGTGCGAACCATTTTGCAGCTATTCAGCACCGTCGTGAATAGACCTGTTTCCCAAATTTTTGGTTGAAACCCTAAAACGTAGGCCTATAAACTTAATTTTGGAAATTTGCTCAACTCACGTCAGCGGTTCAGCTGCGACGACTTATTTGTTTTTTTGAAGCTGTCTTGCCAGGCTGAAGACTGAAGCGGAAGGACATGCTGTCTGTTTAGGAAGAATTGCGGGGCGGTGGCTCTTTTTCACAACACCATTTTCTCTTTACTAATCTAATTATAGTCTGTTGACTGATTGTATATTAAAATAATAATATAATATAATATAATAGTAAGGGAAATATTGTATAGTCCTCCGAAATACACATTTAGTTCCTAGATAAGTTGATAAGTTTGCTATGAATTAAATAAATCCTAATATATAATACACTTGAAACAGTTTTTTGTGAACACAACTCCTCCCTTATTTCTGGACCAAATTTAATGTTATTATTAATCCTACACCTTTATCTATACTTATAAAAGCCAAATACCATTGACTCATCACAGTTTCTCCAAAACCACGAGGCCTACAAACATGAAATTTGTCACTAATACTCTTTATAGGCTCTAGACGCGCACTAAGAAAGGGTTTCCGAAAATTCGAAATTTTAGGGGGGGTTTTGGTTGGTCAAAATCACGATTTATCAAAACCTACCGAACGGATTGGAATGCAATTTGGTATGTAGCTCTTCCTCTAGGGCCGTAGGTGCTCGCTAAGAAAGGGTTTAAAAAAATTCGAAATTTGGGGGGGGTCAAAGTTACAAAATCACGATTTCTCTAAAATTATCAAACGGATTGGAATGAAATTTGGTATGTAGCTTCCTCTAAGACCATACGTGCTCAATAAGAAAGGTTTTAAAAGTATTCGAAATTTTAATGGGGTTTGGGGGGTCAAAGTTACTACAAAAAACCATCGAACGGATTGGAATGAAATTTATTATGTAGCTTCCTCTAGGGCCCTAGGTGCTCGCTAAGAAAGAGTTCAAAAAGTAAAATCTAAATTTTAGGGGAGGTTTTTGGGGGAGGGGCTCAAAGTTACTAAAAATCCCCATAAGAAATACATAGTGTAATATATTTATTGATATACTATATTTTTTGTTAATATACATTTAACTTTGATTTGTCTATCCGTGCAAAGTCGGGTCGGGCCAGCTAGTTATAAATAAAACATAACATTTGATTGTAGAAGGTACCATCGGGGATTGGCGTGCTGAGCACGCAGAGTTCTCCCCTAGTAATTATATATTACATGTGTGTATTATATTTTAATTACTAGACAACTTAGTTTATCTATTTACTGTTTTGCTTTTCCTTCCTGGTTCCTTTAATTTCTTCCCCCATTTTTCCTAGTGATTCCGTTTACATTTCTTAACCTACAACGTTTTCTTCTTGGAATGAGTAAAGTCTAACTTCTAACTCTAATCATAAAACTTGCCCGGATCGAAACACATTAGTTAAAGAAAATAAAAGCGTTACGTTCTTCGATTAACCCTGGTTTTTCTCGGCCATAAAAAATTACGAAACATTCATCAATTTAACTAACTTGCTTGTTCGACGAAGAATAATAGCTCCTCCGCTGAACCGCTAATGGCGTCGTTTGTGCAAGTCCATTTTCTCTCGAATAAAACTCGAACAAAAGAAAATTCGGCTTCCCACACAACTATCTTCGGAATAAAAGGGAAGAAACTTTGATTTGGAAGATTCGACGTTGTAAAGGCTTTGACGACCTGTAATTATTGGAGTCTGCTTGCGAGGGGGCTGGCGGGGGGTCAGTGGTCGGGGGGAGGGGCAGTGTATAAAGACTGGGGGGGTTGGACAGTTAAGAAAGGCTGTTGTGGTTTTTTTCTCATCAAAAACAGATGACAACTTAATTCCTGGCCGTTGTTAATCAAGATGTCTACTTTTGGAAATAAGCTTTCGTTTCTATATCCGACTAAATCGTGGACGATTCTTCTCCGTTTAGGAAATGTAACAATTGTTTAAGTTTGGAAACAGTATTTGTAAGGATGACAATTGTTACAAGTATTATGTAAATACAAATTCGAACTTGTTTTCTAGAAATCTATACTAATATTATAATATAGATAATATAAAGAGGTCAAATATTTTGTTTGAATGTAGGGGGTAATTTCTGGAACTACTGAACGGATTGAAAAAAATAGTTTTACTAATAAAAAGCTACACTATCCCTGAGAAAATTTCGAAATTGTTTTCTAGAAATATATACTAATATTATAAAGAGGTCAAACTTGTTTGTTTGTATGTAGGTGGTAATCTCTGGAACTACTGAACCGATTGAAAAAATAGTTTTACTAATAAAAAGCTACACTATCCCTGAGTAAATTTCGAATTTGTTTTCTAGAAATATATACTAATATTATAAAGAGGTCAAACTTGTTTGTTTGTATGTAGGAGGTAATCTCTGGAACTACTGAACCGATTGAAAAAATAGTTTTACTAA
>JAGFPH010019899.1:0-14740 GCA_018207615.1 Philaenus spumarius
TTTATGTTCAACTAGTACCAACCAAACAGCTTAAATCCCACTGTCTTCAACTTGACAATAGTGACCACCAATACAATTGAGTTGAGCAAGTAAATTAGACTTTACAAATATTGTAACAGATAAAATTAAAAGACATACAAACCTAGTACAAATTAATTCCATTTGACCATTACAGCTAGCAATATTAAATCTTACTCGGCGTTCTTGCTGACAATATCGAGTGTTGTACTAATTTAATTTAAATGTATACAGTAGGCCTACGTTGTTTGTGTTAAAATGTTGTAACAGTTTTTTAATGTTTTGACGACCTTATGTTAGTGATAATTCCAACACCTGATGATGGATGAGTGAAATTCGTCCGAAACCGCGGTAGTGTTTTTCACGCATAGAGTGGATCATTTGATGGACATATAAAATGTAATATGTTATTAACCTATTTATGTATGTTTTATTATTAAGTAAAGATTTATTCACAGGTTGTATTTATTTTCTTCGATCTCTTTTCATGTTATATAAAAAAAGAAACGTTTTTCAACCTTAACACAATGATGTTAAACCTATATTAAGTTACAGATAGTGCCAAGTAGCGTGAGGCATCACTTGAGCATGTGCTGTAAAGTCTTGCCCTCTCCTACTCGACTGTGAGTCTTTAGTAGTCACCACTAAAAAGTGTTGATATGCAATCAACATGATTACATAGCAGACATGAATTAGGTAGGGCAGGCGGCTCTGACTGTACTCCGCCGCAAGAGGGAAAATGTGGTAGGAGCCGGCGTAGGAGACTTACACGCCCTCCTCTTCGCGCTCCATCCTTATTGGCGCTAACTGTACACTCTTTCAATTGCTGGTACTTCTAATAAACAGCAACCTCTCATAATTCAGAATTTTCATCCTAGGAAGAAGATAAAACAATAGTGTTTGGAGTTTTCACCAACTTTTATTTAAAAAGTTATTGATCAAAGTATACATACCATGTTGTTGTATATTACCAGTTTTAAATGATGCAGATAATATAATTTTGACTTTTTTCTTGTTTTTGTGACAGTTCGAAGAATATTTTAGAATGAACAAGTTTCCCCGAATCGGTATTTATTTTTCATAGGCGTAATGATTGATCGGTAGGAAACATTTTATTCCTACGAATATATGTAAGGAAATTAAGAAATTAGTTTGCTATTCAATAATAAAGTTAATAATAGTAAAATATAATACTATACAGTCAACGTACAAAGATTTAAAATATCACAATGCCTGGTCTATAGCAAAACTATATTATTAAAAAATATCTGTATTACCTTGAAAAAGTGGATTTGCATTAAATACTTGGCAAAAGAGCTGTTATTGTGAAAACATTGAGCTTAATAACATCGCACAGTTCAAAAGAAAGCATGTGGCCTGACAATTTGTAAAGCGGAATAAAATAATTTGTTATGGTTATTTTGTGATGGTTAATAAATGAGGCAAACAATGAGTGAATTCGGCCGCATTAATCGTTAGACTCTGGTGAATTTCCCTAGCTAAACCCTAACAAACTTAATGATAAATGTAGCAAATGCTAACATTAAGTAAATACTAGTACTGTATATTTGTAAGTGTGCCTTAATATCCTTTGATCTAACATGATTACACTTATCTGACATTGAAATAAATGAGGTGTCTTACAATTAATTTTGCATGTACAGAGAAACCTGTATTTGCTCAAATAAATGGAAAAAGAGAAAAATAATATAAAGTTTTTATTCTAAGAATTTAATTATTTAGGACTTTCCTACAACATCAAGTCCTTTTTATTTTATGTTCAACTAGTACCAACCATACCAACCAAACAGCTTAAATCCCACTGTCTTCAACTTGACAATAGTGACCACCAATACAATTGAGTTGAGCAAGTTAAATTATACTTTATCAATATTGTAACAGATAAAATTAAAAGACATAAAAACTTAGTACAAATTAATTCCATTTGACCAGTACAGCTAGCAATATTAAATACTCAGGCACAGACAAGTCCTAAATATATTTAGTTAACTTACACACGGCTAACTTCATATTCACTTTTGTATATTGCATTGTTCAAATTTAATTTGTGAATAACCCACATATTATGTATTAAATGTAATTTAATACAAAATATCCAGTTATTTGTCTTTCCTGAATAGATAACATTTGATTTCATTATTGTTAATGAAACTAAACAACATAAAATGGAGATATCTATTTCTTAACATTACCAACTTTGTATCATTCAAGGAAATTTCAGATATACTAATGGGTTTAAAGCAATTTTACCTGTACATACATAATACAAAATTTACTTCTTTAAATCATGACAGGTGTTAATTAATTTCTCTAAAATATCAAGTTGTAATTCTGCAGTACAAACATTCTATAGCAGGTATTGGTGACCAGTAGTAGACTTTAAAAAAATATTTCACCACTTTTTAATTGAATCCACAGTTATACAAATATCTATCCTTAATATAGTTGAAGTTAGTACTTTTATTTAAAAACTTTGTTAGAAGTGCTCATAATAAAAGGTTATTTTTGTGATTACTAATCATTGACTAATAAATTATATGCTTAGGTTAAAATATACGTTTCCGATAAAATGATGTGAAAACAATACTTTTAGTAATTAACTAGTTAAAATACTTTTATGGTAAGATGAAAATATTGACTGCTTAGTAAACTACTTGAGACATAACTATTTTCATCGCCATTAAATGACTGGACATATTTAAAAAATTGCAATAAGAGTAGTATCATTGAAACATAATGGTACTTAAAACCTCACTTTACTTATTTAAGAACTGAATGATTTTGTAAGTCTTGTAAAAATAGAATCTTTCTACCAAAATAAGAATTTAAACCTACATTACTTACCTTCCTCATTCAGAATTACAATTAGTAACTCGTAATCAAACTAAAAAAAAGGAGAGTAGATGGATGAAAAATAAAGTTTCACAACATACAATAGGAATCAAAGTAACAGCTCAAAAAGAAAATTACAAATACAGACAATTTACAAGTTCTAGTAAACTAAGAAAGTACAAAAATTAAAAACAATTCAAAGTAAAAGTTAGTAACAAAATATAACTAATTTACATTACTATGTTATTTACAAATCCTTTTAATGATCCAGTAAAAGAGAAAGCAACGGGAGAATACAGCGCTTCCTGCAGCGGAGTTTCTTGTAGCCTAATGCTTTGACATTGCCTCATTTGAAACTAATATTATTGATCTCTTTTGTCATATCGCGGTGAAAAAAAAAAAACTAAATATTCTTTATAACAACATTGTGGATCTGGCATGCGCTTGACTTTTAACCTGTTGAGGAGTAGCTGAAAGTGATCCCAAAAGAGTACGGTACTGACGGTTATAGCCGTTTGATCCCAAAAGAGTAACAATGGTTTTAACCGTCCCCAACAGGCTTGTTCAAATAATAAATATTACGGTTGTTTACGTATTATTTCGACTGTGTATCGTTCAAAGTAATAAACCTCATTAGACAAATATTGGAAACACATGCCAAGAGGCCGCAGTTGCCCTGCGTCCGGTGGTGCAGCCCAGCACCGCTACGCTTGTCAGGCTGCCATTTAACGCGACTTCTACCAGCAAGAGAAAATGCTCGAAGAAAACTAAAACGCTGCTTTGTGTGCTCAAATACAACACGAGCGGAAAAGAAAAGGAACTGCTTATGAGTGTACTAAATGTGAAGTAGCACTTTGACCTCGGGTGTGTTGTTTGTACTTAACAAAATAAACATGACAAGGACAAACTGTATTTGTCCTTGAATATGCTGTTTGTACCCAACAAGAGCAAACTTTCTTTGACCTCAAATGTGTTGTTTGTACCTAACAAAATTTTATAAGAACAAACAAATAACATTTGCTCTGAAAAAGTTATTAACAATTTAAAACATTGATTTTTAATGTTTTTTTTATGTTGTCACTATTAATTATAGCGAAAAACTACCAAGCCATTCGCCTGAAGAATTTCGTCCCCAAGATTTTGGTATTTTTTTAAAAACGCTATTTGTATTTGAACAATTGCGGGTTTTAAATGGATTTAGGCTGAGCAATGTCCGTGTAACCTACCGCCGCTATAGGGTGATTTTAAATATTTTTTACGTTGTAACTATTAATTATAGCGAAAAATTACCAAGCCATTCGGATGAAGAATTTTGTCACCAATAGTTTGGTATTTTTTAAAAAACGCTATTTGAATAATTGCAGGTTTTAAATGGATTTAGGATGAGCAATGTCCGCGTAACCTACCGCCGCTATATGGAGTCGCAGGTTACTTTCTGTTTTACTAGAGCCGACCCTTATTCCGGCCACACACTGCAGCAGTCAAGGCGAGGAAAGGCGACGTAAGAAAAATCGCTCGACTTGCCTTGTCGCAAAGCGAAGTAAGCGAACACACATAGCAGAAGGCGAGGAAAGTCAAGGCAGACAAGGCACCAAAGTTTTGGCGCGGTTTCACAATCCAGTACAGAACGTACAGAGTGGTGGAAGTCACGTGACTTCGCGCATGGGCGGAACACTCTGACTAAATGACTTTCGACGAAACATAATTTTTGACTGCTTCGCTTTTTGACTAAAGGCGCCTTTCCGCCTCGTCTCTTGCAGTGTATGGTGCTCCGTAAGCGCCTATGCTTTCTCTGTCGCTTTAGTCAAAATGCCTCGACGCCCTCGACTGTTGCAGTGTGTGGCCGGCCTTAAGTGAAAGTGTTACGTTAGGATTGGCAGAAAATTGTACTAAAACTTAAAAATATCGATATTTACTAACATCGATAATATCGCAACATCCCTATTTTCAAATCGATAGTTCTAAAAAAATCTAATATTAATCCTACTTTCTGAGTTTCTGTGACTAATAAGACTTACAAAACATACACACAGTAGTGACAATTTCCTACTAACAAAAAATAAAAAAATATACCTATAAAAAACAATCAGTGATTAGTGATAAAAAGTGTTTGAAATAAAAAAAAAAATACAGTGAGTTACTGAGTTTGTATAAGCATTGATTATGTATCTTACGAAATTCTATACGCTGTTGTACCCTATATTACATTGCGTTTTATAAAATTAACGCAAATAATATTCGGGCGTCGTATTCTTTTGCGTACATTAGTCATTGTATTTTAAATAGTATTTGAACAATGGTAGTTGATAAAATTGGCACAAATGGTTTTCAGGCATCGATTTTTTCGCGGAAATACGCTGTTTTATGTTACATTGCGTTTTAATGCCGGCATTTAAAAAAATTTACGCTAATAAATTTTATTTATAACGCTGTGCGTTATAACTGCTTTATCTAATTTAATGTACCGACAAGACGCGGCGGTACATTCATGTGGACGCGGCGGTGACGCTGTCGCTCGTGAGCACCGATCTCATACTAACTCCGATTTAACTAAATGCTTCCGCTGGACGCAACTGCCGAATTGCCGAGTGTCGCTCGTGCGAACCAGCCCTTGTAGTCCGAACGAGCGTATTTGTAGTGTTGATAAGCCATAAATATATAAACTTTATTTCTTGGATTCGACAAAATGTTCGGGAAAAGTCGGGAAAATGTCGGGAATTTTATATGGGAAATTTACTAGACACCCTGTTATTGTTTCCAAGTAATTTCACTGCTCTAATAATGTTAATTAACAACGTTTAGGCCATTAATTACAATTCGAACTTTTTAACCACATTTTAAAAGGAAACTTTTAAAGTTGTACACGATTTATAGTAATATGCGATGAGTTTTTTCTTGATTATTTGATTCCCTTTGATTTTCTTATGATTACTATAATATTTTAATTTGAACGTACCTTCAACTAAATCCCGTTTATTCGTCATAAGGGAGTCGTATTCCAACCCGTACTTCATGCTCATTTCATCAAACATTA
The DNA here is from genome assembly GCA_018207615.1 of Philaenus spumarius. Lineage (NCBI taxonomy): Eukaryota > Metazoa > Arthropoda > Insecta > Hemiptera > Aphrophoridae > Philaenus > Philaenus spumarius. The sequence continues at coordinate 5,906 of JAGFPH010019899.1, forward strand.
ACACGTTTTTTTTTTCAATTTCTGACATGAATTGTGCTTTGTTTTGTATGAAATGCAACAACTCGCCGCAAATACCAGCTCTTAGGTCAATGCCTTGAAGCCAACGAGCAATTGTTGCAGGACCGGGTAGAGCAAAACCGTCATTCCTCATTTGATCATACATCGCAGGAGATTTATACCTATGATATAACAAATGAAATATTTTATCAACAACTAGCTGACCCGGCAATGCTTTGCTATTGCATGATTTAAGCATGTAAATAAATACTTAGATTAAATTAACGAACACAATATTTAGTGAGTGTATATAAAAAACCTTTCCTTGTTTTTTTGAGAAATTAAAAAATGAATAGTTAAAATATTTGTAAATAGCCGCCATTTTCCAACATGGCGGCCAACTTTGAAATTTCTTATGGAAACTCTTATTTTTTATGACAATATTTTGTACAATGTAATGTTAAAAAGCTGTTGCAATTTCACAAATACTTTATTTTATACAAAAACGTATCTTTATAAATACATGCGCTCATAAATAAATTTTCTTACACACAGTGGTTGCGTTAGCGATTTTTTAACAGTAGTAATTTAAGTACGTTTTTTTGTATAAAATAAAGTATCTGTGAAATTGCAACAGCTTTTTAACTTTCCATTGTACAAAATATTGCACTCTGAGTTAAATTTTATTGTTTGCAAATTGAAAAGAAGCCTATTTAATAATTTTTGAAATAAGAGTTTCTGGAACTTTCAGCGCTCCTAGCGGCTATACGGTTAAGTTTATCAAAAAAACACCAAGAATAAAAAAAGTCTTAAAATTTCATGTAAAATCCAAATCCAAATAGGGGTTTTCATAAGAAATTTCAAAGTTGGTCGCCATATTGGAAAAATGGCTCAGTTTTTGGAAATGTTAATATTGTATTTTTAATGTAAGGGAAAAAGTATGGAAGGTCCCCCATTTAAAGAATGTTGTAACTTTTATAGTTTCTGAGATGCCAATGGTGGCCCAATAAAAAAAATCACCCAGTATAGAGATATTGGTTATCAAATAAGCTTGAATGTCTCTAAATCTGAAATCTGTAATATTTAATTGAAATTTGTGGATTAGGCTACTCTGATAGTAATATACAGTGTAATGGATTTTTTGGGAGAACTAATCACATAGCCTGCCCTCAATAATTTAACTTTAAGCTTGACTTGTTGCACCAGTGAAAGTTATAAATAATTGGTGAATGAGCTAAGCGAATTCGTCACCCACAATATTCCCGAGTTTAATTCCTACAATTACATCGTGGCTGCTACGTTTTCGTACCTGCGCCGATGATGATGCCCTAGCTTTTTATTGATGTTGAACTCATACTTTAGCGTTATACAAAAGAAACATATATTATCCTTTTCTTCTCATAGCAAATTATTATGAAATTCTATATTAGAGATAGAGCAATTTTAAACATGTCTATGGATAAGTATTTTTAATACAACACCGTTTGGGTGGGGTGGGGGTCATAACCCCCCCTCCTAGATCCGCGCTTGGTCCTCTACTACTAACACATTATAAAGTACTATATATTTAATACGTACCTCATTGACAGAGCTTGCTGCTTTTCTTTGTCTGTATAAGGTTTAGTCTTCTGGTCTGTATGATTCAATTGCATACAAAATAAACTGGCAACTTTTTCTGGGAAATAAGAATGTATACAAGAAGTTGTAAGAGATCTTTTTTTGTTACTTTAACTTGCTTTGCTCTAGACCTCCTTACTGCTTGTTGATACTTGTTCTTCATGGCTTTTTGTCTTTTCAATTTGTTCAAAAGACATTTCTTGAGAGGTGTTACTTTCCCAGGAGTTTGTTTTCGTCCTTTGACACTTTTGAATTTGTTTAACAACGGAGTCGTAATAGGACTTTCTCCGGAACAATCTACAACAATGATTTTTAGTGTTAATCGTTGTTTTTTACCTTAAAATAACAATATATACATAAAAGTAATGGATAAGGATGTAAATATTCCAGTATCAAACAACAGAAACAATATCGGTTTCTTCACACCCGGTAAGTTGTTTAAATGTTTAAAGGTACTCCGGGAGTGGTGACGCGGCACCGCCTCGCTCTCATTTAAAAACGATTTCATAATGATGTAATCATTTTATCACAAATCGACGAATTCAAAAGTTTAAATCAACTCACTGGCTACAACTTTCCCGCTGGAAGTTTGTTTCTAACCCAAAAATAAAAATTTCCTCGCTTAGAAACTTTTCCATGTCAGTCTGTGATAATTCTCAAATATTTTCAATTATTAAAATTCGAAATACCTGTTAAAATAAAAGTTATTATACTGTTAGAACCTGTACTTTATGTAGATTAAAAATATATAAGTTTTATTTTACTGAAGCTTTTCCATCGAGTTACAACAGCGAGTAAAGGACAGCGCGCACAAAGAGTCCGCTACTGTAGTCTGCGCAGTTTACATCGTAGTGGCGTCAGAGCTGCGCTCGGGTGGGTCTTGCGGCACCGTGCTGAGATCAAAGAAACGGTATAGCCCTTGTTATAGAGCCCTGGTATAAGACACGAACGAGACAGCAAGTTTAAAATGAAATCTTTCGAGTAAATAACTCTCAATTTGCTACAAGCTAAATTAAATAAATTGCACAATTACCTTATTAATTTTTAAAAACTATAAAATTAGTGATAGTATATAAATTATTAATACATATTATATATATATGTCTATACATATTTTACAAAATTACCTACCTATCGTTGGTGTTGTGAACAGCGCTTTACGGGACGATGGTTCACTTGATCTTGGGGTCATTACAGCTCCATCATTCAGGCTTACTTCGTCGGCTGTCTGCTTGGGGGTTTGTGGACCAATGCCGTCATCAAGCGAAAGTAAAGTGGGCACAGCATTTTTCTTTAAATACATCTTCATAGTGCTTGTGAAACAATCGTCGATGAAGTGCATTTCACAAACTGATCTCCCACCTAAAGTTTTTTCTGAGAGAGATGTAAGATTGTCATTTGCACAATTTTTCACCCATTGCTCACATACCTTTGGCCTTTTTGTTGGAAAACGAAAAAAGTGAAGATCCGGACAACGAGCTTTGCTTCTTTCGCAACCGGTAAACCAACATTTATGGTAGTTACAATTTTGTGTTGTTATAGGGGGGCTAGCCATTTTTGCAATGCTAAATTTAAATGTTGGCAAATACGCCTCACCTACTCACACAAAACACACCACACCACACGAGACACACACAACTTACATCGTAAATCGTAGCGCACTCTTTTAACACAGAAAAATAAAGAATTAAAAATATATTAAATAACAACGTCAAAATAAATAGTTAATCCGGAACAGTCACTGTTCAATGAACTAAACCATTACTCAACACAACGAATCATAAAAATTATTATGTATCTTACTAAGATTTCAAACTAGACTTAGATTCTATAGTCAATGCATAAACCATTCATTTGCAATACTGACAAAATTATTTATATTTTCAACGCGATGTTGTGGACGAGTTCACTTTGTCAACGAAGGTAAGGTAGGTTCGTAGGGGTAGAATGGCACATGGAAAGCAGCACTATTTCCCGCCTTTTTGTTAGTTGCCTCGCATTCAATAACAAGAAACAATCTCTATTGGTTGGGCTAATTGTTTGACGGAGCGCGCCGCCGCCGTATGGAACTGTACGACTTGAATAAGGGAGCGCTTGTGGCCTAGAAATGCATTAAAAAACTATTTCATAGAGTTTATACATATTTTTAATTCCTAAGACCCGTTGTTGTTAAATTTTCGGTAATGTTGTTTTCGACTTCTTATGACCCCCTCCCAAAAGGAAATCCTGTATCCGCTCTGCCCCTGCTCTCAAGTGTGTATCGTCGCTAAACGGACTACACTAGGCCGACTTGATTTTGCTTATGTTCTCACATCATCAGTAACCGTTCAGGTTCCTTTTGTTTTTTTATCGAGTACTTTTATCAACTTAAATTGGAATTTAGTTCAATACGTATGGCACAGTTAACTCTTCCCGTGTGATAGCAAGATTCATAGTAAATATGCGATGAGTTTTATTTTTTTATTATTTTGAGCCTCAATTTTGCGTTTTCACTCATTTGACTAACGACAACTTAAAAACGGATTGAGATATTCAAAAACGGATTAAACCATCGTTTTTTTCGTCAAATTTTACATTAAAATCATGTATCACACGACTACCTTCCCATTAAAAAAAAAAAAATGAAATTCATTCCAAGATGGTGGACAAAAATTTCAAACTCACCAAAAAGTGGTTCTTTAATGGTTGTGAATAACTGCTTTTATTTCTACCTCATAAGACTCGTACATTTTAAGATATTAAGCTGTTCCCAGACATGTGTACCACCCTGTATTTTTAGCACATATTTATAGCTATATACAGCTAAATTCAGGCATTATACCTTCGGCCTCGTAATTTTCAATTTGTGATGAACATGTTCAGTCCTTTTACTTGCATTTGCATAGGCGTAACGAGAGTTGACTCATGGGGGGGAGGGGGGTTACCAATTTGTGTTCACTCATCGTATTCCAACCCGTGCTTCATGTCATTTCATCAAACATCAACACTTGTTTGGAGTATTTTAATGACTGTCCTTGGTAAAATTGTTTGCTATAAACATTCAGTTAATTTAAAAAATATATAAAAACACACAAAAATACGACCATGTAGCCTAATTTTTTTATATACGACCATGTAACTCACGTTTTCGAGTTATTAAAAACCCAGAACAATCCTCCAAATTGTTTTGTATTACTTTATTGAATACAAAGCGATGGAGAGAAAACTGTTTTGAAAATCGTTTCAGTTGTAATATTAAGACAGTAATTTGAGAAACATAATAGAGGACACGGTAAATCAAATTTACCGCACTGAAAAAATATTACCTTATTTCACGGTTCTTCTTAAGGAAAAAATATGAATTGAGTGCTGGACTGGATTGAGTAGGCCTATTATATTTAAATAAAATGAAAATCTAAATATTTAAAACAGCTAAGGTATTGAAATATTGTGAACGCTCCTTGAATAACACAATGAAAGTTTAAAGGGCCCTAAGACGGAACCTTACATTTTGATATTTTTCATATCCTACAGGAAGGATTTGCATTAACAGATATTTTGGGTTTTGATTTTAAGTAATTTTTATTGTGGGTAGAAACATGAAAGTAGGCAAGATTTTTGCCGTTTTTATAGCTAATTTTTTATAGCTATTTGCCGTTTTCGGACTTTAAAAATTCATATTCCCGAAATGAGTGAACTTAACGATTTCATATTTTGATACATTATAGATAGACATGATTTTAGTTTATTTGTAAAATTTTAGGTGTTTAAACTTAATTTTATAAAAGCTGCCATTCGTTTTGTGAAGTGATGTTTTCTCATCACTCAAAAGAACGAAAAGTTGATTTTTAGCTTGTTATGAAGCTCATGATTTTTACTTTCTCCACCCTATACGTAGTATATGGAGAAAGTATTGTTTTCGTAAAAATGTTCGAATTTGAATTTTCAGTTGAATTATCTGTTTTGGTGCTCCCAGAACCCCAAAAAATTGTTTAGTGCAATTATCTGTGTTGGTGCTCCCTGAACCCAAAAATATTTTTAGTGGAATTTTTTGTTTTGGTGCTCCCTGAACCCAAAAAAGTGTTTTTAACGTGGTGTCTGTCTGTCAGTGTGTCAGTATGTATACACGACCAGAAGGGACACTATTGGTCCGATTTTCATGAAATTTCTTATGTAGGTACTAAACCCTAATATCTCCAGGCGTTTTTTTCTTTTTTTGGAATTTTTAATTTTTAAGGGTAATTTACCCCAAAAAACCAATAAAAACGACAAAAATGCAAATTTCTCAAAAACGGCTCTAACGATTTTGATCAAATTTTCAGTATTTATAGTGCTTAAGATGCCAAACAAAATGACACCACCCGCTTTTATCAAAACTTCGGCGTTTCATAATTATGGGGAAATGTTAAAAAATAAGCAAGTTTATGTTGTCAATCTAGCATCACGGCGACGGCCGCACGGGGTAGCACAACGGTAGCGAGGACGGCCAGTAATTCAAAGGTCGCGCGATCGAATCCCGCCTGGGACAATAACTTTTTTATACGATTGACGTAGGTAGAATATTATTTTTTTGTTTTGTTCTTAAAAGTAGTAAATAAAATGATTAAAAACAATATTATTTTGACTACAGTAAGTTGGGAGAAAGTTTGTGTCAGTTAACTGATACCGTTTATTATAGAATGAATTTGAAAGTACTTGAACGAAATATACATCGAAACGGTTTATTCAGCGAGATTAACAAGTGATAAATCAGTGCGCGCATTAGGCTGGCTTGTGGAGTGTTGAAAAGAATGGTAGGAAACTAGGAAGTAGGAACAATCAACATGTTGCGGACAGTGAGGCCCCCCCCACTTTACGTGAGACAGGCCAACGCACAGGTGCGCGCACACGCGCTGCAGCTAGCCCTCCAGGTAGCGCCACTTTCATAGCCCCGCTCTTGCAGTACCGCAAAAATCCGCTAGATCGCTGCACGACCGCCGGGAAAAAAATCGCCTTCAATAAATAGCATTACTATTACTTGAGAAGTCTATTAGATTCCATAGTCAAAGGTATAAGGGTGACATCCTGACATGGAACATGGAACTCCAAGTCCGAATAAAATATCAAGAAGAAAAAACAACTTTCTTTTCCTAAAAAATGTCTAGAATGTGCTGGTTTAGCAGTTTTGTATTCTAAAAGTTCACATTTTAGTGTTTATGTAATACAACACAGTAAAGTGGAATACACACAATTTGAAACATCAGTATAGAAATAAAAGGTTTTAAGCTATCAAAGAATCAAAGGTGTTTAAACCGAAGTGTAAATTAGAGGATTCTGAAACGTCTCTGCAAACAGGTAGGGTTATGGTATGGGGTAATATTTGTATTTTACATATTTATTTCTATGACAAAGGACCATTTGTTTTAAAATGGACTTGAAAACCACCCACGATATATTTTAATCGCTAATTAATTATTCTTTTTCTAACAAAATTGTTGATAACAACCAAAATTGTTAAATTTATCAATGGAGTAGGCCTATGGAAGTATATTTTAATAAATATAAATCTGTTTTAAAAGCTGAACAAACTTAACAACCTATTGGAATATTTTTACATCCAGAAAAGTGTTAACATCTCAATTATTTACTATAAAATGTAAAACACATGTAAAAATAAGTCAAAGAATAACAAAAGATAGTCTACAAAGAGAATTTAACTATTGTATAATAATAATAACCTAAGGCTCATACACACACTAATTTTACACTGTAGGTGCGTACACACTTGCGTGTCAAAAACAGGGTGTGGTGTGTGTCACTTGCCTTTGGTTCGATGGAATTGTTGATTTCAACAAACCTCAGGCAATCCATAAGAAACCCTCGAACATTCAGTATTCATTTTGCAGATAAGTTTTAAATAATATTTCAAATAGGCTCAATTTTGTTAGCGGTCTTGTAGTAAGGAACATAAAAACTGGTGTTTTCGGAAAAATGTTTTTGAAATTGATATATATTTTTATACACTTTTATTTAGAACTAAATTGAAAAACGTTTTTATAGGCTACTGTATTTTGAAAAAGTTGCAAAAAATGTTTACTACGTTTTATGTAGGCCTAAAGTTGGTTTTTCCGTTACTGGAAATGTTTTGCTTCCTGAGCTAATAACTTTAAAAATTGTACATCAATCAATTTTTCAGTTGCATATATGAATTCTTTGGACCGATTTCTTATAAAAAAGCTTCTGAACACTTTTGGATTGGTATATTGTTACTATATTTGGCAAATTTATGAAAAAAATCCTTGCAAAACGCAAAAAGTTGGGGACGAATAATTAATAAAGGCTAGTTCTGCAACTTCCAGGGTTAACTTATTTGATAATAGCAATTAAAAGAGATTTAAATAATATCTTATTTGATTCACAACTTATCTTTTCCTGTTCCCATACTGTTTTTCAACTTGCTCTTCTCACTCTTCTCCCATCGGTTTGAAAACAGCAAAGATATTATTTTTGTTTTACGCTCCGCGGATATTTCTCGCCAAGCATCTGCTTTCATATATATTTTTTAATGTTCCTTTTGCAGAGGACCTTAAAGAATGGATTGGTTTCTGTAGGTATCTATTAATTTAATTTAATTCGCTTCTGAAAAATCCATGTTTAATAACTGGATAATTATTATCTTGAAAAACAATAATCACATGCGCGCTGAAAATAAAACCCTTTAATGCTCCCGTCCAAATATGAACAGCATATATTCAAGTGTTTGTTGTAAAAACCGACAAGAGAAGGATCGCCGTGAGTGGCACGCTTTGCAAAAATATGACGAATTCAATGTGCACAAGCGGCACGCATGTTGCGCAAGTGTGTATGCAACTTTAATATTTCATGGATCAAATACTTTCCTGCGCGAGACTAGAGCAGACAATAAGCAGTGGGTTTGCGTTTGCAATAATGTACTGTACATACTGTGGGTAGTGGCCAGGATCTAGAACACTATACTTTTGATATACGGTACTATACTATCAAATAAAGTGCAAGTGCCCAGTTCGAATAGAATTTTATTTGAATAGAAATGAGTTTTATAGCATTTAGGCTAACATTTAAATATATTTGTAAAAATTAACTTTTTAAATATAAAATTGTTAAATATCTTTAATATTGATTGTATGTAAGCTTAATCTTATATTATGTCAATGTCGTAACATTGATTTACTGACCCAATGGAAATGTCTGAACTTTGTTGTAAATTAGAATATTTCTAATATT
>JAGFPH010019900.1:0-14738 GCA_018207615.1 Philaenus spumarius
TTGTAGTGGACACAAAAAGTTAAGTTGGAGGTTAACGTTTAAAAAATAATATCATTATTACGTACATTCAAAGAAATAAAATTAGAGATTAATGATGGAAAAAGAAAATCGTAATTACGTAAAAAAATTAGTTTTATATTTAATTAAAAGAATTACTTTATAACAAAGAAATATGCACATAAACGTTATTCCCGTATCAAACAACTGTATTTCGGGAGTGGCGGCAAGGCACTTCCTCGCGCTCATTTAAAAAACGATTTCATAATGATGTAATCATTTTATCACAAATCGGTGAATTGGATAGTTTAGATCAATTCATTGGCCACAACTTTCCCGCTGGAAGTTTGTTTATAACTCAAAAATAAAAAATTTCCTCGCTTAGTAACTTTTCCATGTCAGTCTGTGATAATTCTCAAATATTTTCAATTATTAAAATTCGAAATACCTGTTAAAATAAAAGTTTTTTATACTGTTAGAATCCGTAGTTTATGTAGATTAAGAATATCTAAATTTTATTTTACTGAAGCCTTTCCATCGAGTTACAACAGCGAGTAAACAACTGCGCGCTCATTACTGAAATATTACCAGCTAGCGTGTATAAGCATGGTGACGTCATAGGCGATCGATACTGGGTTACTGTAAATGATCAAAATGGTATAGCCCTTGTTATAGAGCCCTGGCCGATAACAGTATGATTATAATATTTCGTCGTTATTATCACGTTTAACGTCATTAAAATTATAGATTTGAAAATCCACTGCGCTAACGTGCTTTATATAGACAAGCCCAGACTTCAATATTTTGGCGCTAGCATACTATGCCTCAGCTGTCAAAACTGTCAAACCCTCGTCAACTGTTGACGTGGCGCTAGCAACACTCGGCGCCTGGAACACTCGGCGCTAGGAACACGCTACGCTTTAAACACTGTCACTTAATCGACTAAACAAGTCCCAGCTCACAAATTAAAACATACAAGTTACACTTTTCAAATTTTGTTTCTTTTGTATCATTTAACTAACAATTAAAATAACTACCAATAACAAAGATATTATGAGACATCTAATGACAATCATATTACTATTATACAATCACAAATAAACAGTACTACACAACAATAAATGTGTAGCATTACTGGACAGCGAACACTGCAGAATCCCACCTCAGGTGTAAAATATTGTTCGTAGAAAATATTTTAGGTAAACAAAAATGAGAAGTCGAAGCAATAATTATCACTAACCTTCTTGTTATACTTGAGTTAACCTTGAAATTAATTACTTTTGTTGTAATTAATTTCAATGAGTGATTCATAACAATATCCACCAAGGATTACATGTTAACGAGGAAATGCAAGGGACGTGTGGCGTTTGTGATGGATCGTTCAGTATCAAGTTAGTTGAACAAATAAGTGTTTGGTTTGACGTAAAATGCGGTAATTGGAAAGCTTGACGCGGCATATGTTCGTACACACAGCTGTGTCGAATTTCATTTGACATTAACGCTACAATTAATGACGTGTTTTGATAATCAATTTACTGCATGTTAACAAGGCGTTCTCATACTGTAGAAAGGAAAACGTTCAAGATGTTTTTTCGGGGTTATATGGACATATTATTTTAAGGATTTCACACTTTACAAGGATGCTTAATTGTAACATCAATCGTATATTCCTCTGGTCGCTGTCGATTTACTCGATTATATTTTAAAACATCTGGTGTGCACATCACACAACTTTCCTTACCAAAATAGATGCTGTATCAATTACCAAATTTTTCGAGCGAGAGATTGATGATACCATTTTCGAGTTAATAGGAGTATCCGTTTCGAAGAAAGCGGTACTAACTTCAAAACGGTTAATCCCACGGACCTGATTTTGGTCTCAATCGATTTCTCACCCCCAAAAATGTCAAGGTCGATACCAAACACGGCTAGTTTAAAAAAAGTCATTTTTGCCCCCAAAAAGGGCGTTTTTGGGGTCAATTTTTGAAAAAATGGAAAATGTTGAGTGGGGTATCTTTTTTGACATTCTTTTGGACGCTGAATCGAATGAGACCATTTTCAAGTCGATAGGACCAGCCATTTCGGAGACACAAACAAAATAACTTGCGTTTTTGTAATAACTTTTTTCAACGAATTTTTAAGGGTATATAGCGTACATAGCGTGTTAAGGGGGTCTGAGTAGAGTATGTTAGCAAAGTTTAATCAAAATCGTTAGAGGGGTTTTGGAGTAAATACCAAAAATGTGCTAAAAACTGGTCCCACGGTAAGACACCAACTCCGATTTGCTTCAAATTTACATGGGTTAAATTGTTTACGTGTTTGAATATATCCCGTAAATTTCAGCTTGATCCGTCCAGCCGTTTGCCCTGTGCACTCCGGACACACACACACACAGACACACAGACAGACCAATTGCCAAAAATGCATTTTTTGGACTCAGGGGGCCTTGAAACGTAAAGATATTATGAAAACTCGACATCGAATTTTTGGGTCGATCGCAATACTTACCTTACCTAGTATAGGGTAAGGAAAGTAAAAACGGTACCAGGAACTGGCACATACTTTCTCACAAACATATTTAAATTATTAAACAGATTCACTGTGACTTCATAATTGTAGGTGGGGTAGGAGAGGTGTTATTAAAGTCGAAGATAACTAAATATTATTATTATGAGCTGGAGAAAAAACTATTCGATCGATTTCGAACAAATTTGCACAAACACGCCTATTAGGCCTGTATAGATGCAAGTAAAAAGGTTTTGAAAAATTTTGAAAAACAACCCCCTTTTTGGCCAAAAAACCCCAAAAATCAGTTATTATTATTATTAGCTAAACAAGAATTTTTAGAAAGATACGGTTTTGTGCATATGGTAGGGTACATAAGCCAAATTTGATCAAAATCGTTAGAGCCGTTTTTTTTATAAATAAATAATAACTGATTTTTTTGTTTTTTTTTGCCAAAAAGGATGTTGTTTTTCAAAATGTTTCAAAACCTTTTTGCGTGCATCTATACAGGCCTACTTGACATGTCTGGTGCAAATTTGTTTGAAATCGATAGAATAGTTTTCGCTCTAGCTTTGTATACACATACAGACAGACATTTTGTAAAAACCACTTTTTTTGGACTTAGGGGGTCCCAAAACGGATATTTCCACAAAAATCTCAACATCGATTTTTTTGCGATCACTATACTTTCTCTAGCCTATACTATAATAGTATAGTGAGAAAATAAAAACTATTTGGTTTATTAAGTACAGAAATATAACTCGTACAAGGTGGATTTTTAGAAAACACAACCTCTATTATTTAAAAGACGAAACGACCTTTAGGGGGAATCTGAAGATAACCCCTATTTACAAAATCTCAAAATTGCTTTCCCCTAAAAAAATACGATAAGTTAAAACCCCCTAAAAATCTCGAATTTTAGCGGTGAGAAAATAAATTCAGCCCATCCATTCTCTTGCTTTAAAAAAAAATGTTTTACAGCCATTTTTCAGTATTTTAGAATCGATTCTAAATGACGATACTCCGTTAATCTTTTCAAAACGCTGCCAATGTCTAAATTCAGCGGAATTTGCAAATTATTTTTAATTTAAGGGAATAATTTTGAACTACATTGTTTGTTGAAATTTGTGTATTTAAAATTCAAAATTATTTATTGGGTTTTGTTAATAATCCATTGTTGATTCCTCTTGGTTTGACGAGTGAATTATTAAAAAAAAAAAATCTGTTTGGTTGTCCAGTTAGGCTATATAGTAATTATATACCAATAATATATTACTGTAATTAGATGAAATATACATGGTCACATTATCATCCGAACCTAACCTAAAAGCTTGATAAACTTAAAAGTATAGGTATTTAATTACTATATTACTATTAAAATTGTGGAGACTTCTTTTATTCTAGTCGACTATTTTTAAATACTGTTTTACCATTTGTACTAATTAAAGTAATATCACATTTTTGTTAGTAATGTTATTAGCTTCATTGGGTTAAATACTTAATTCGTTGGTAGTGTTTTTAAGATATTTCAACAGTTTAGTAATTTAATTTTGTCGTTTAGTACCAATTTTATAATTTTAAAGAATTTACTAAAAATACAGTTTTGATTGCAGAGAGCGATTGGATCGCCAGATTTTTTATTTCTTATCACAGAAAGTCATGATTTTTACAGGACTTTAATTTGATGTATCACAAGCTCTATGTACATTAAACATTTTTAGGTTAGGGGTCGTAGGAGGGGAAAAGAAGGGGGAGTTTGTAAATATTTGTCTATAATATTTAACCGACACGGTGAATAATAATCCCGATATTAAATTTTGCATAGCACTTTCCATCTTCAGGAGTACGTTTACAATACGCCTATATGCTTATATCTTTGCAAACGACGACGATGTTTAGGAAAGAGAATAATAGTGATGGCAACCTAAGCTTATTGTAACTGATTAAATACATGTTGAAGGACGAGTTCAAATTGGAAGATTAAATTTTTTTATTTTTATGATTTGTTATAGTAGTTTTTAATATACAAATACACAAATAATGTTATGTAATAGTTTGATTATATTTTTGTTTTTCTTTGCAATGAGTATATAGGCTACACATTTCAAAGTAAATTTATATCTATCTGTATACAGTGGTGGCAAAAAGTCCCGGAACAACCCAATATCTTTTTCCAGGTTCCACTTACACAATTGAAACTTTGCAAATTGTTTATGGGTATAAAAAATATGGCTGATTTTTCACCTCCTCTGGGGGACGGCCCGTCAGGAGTCGGTGAAAAATCTTAAATGTAAGCATGAGTTGTTATGCATATCATTTTAAAGGTCTTGATGAGACAAACACAACGACATAATAAAAATGAAAAATGGATGATCCTGAAAAAAGTTATGGCTGTTCAAAGTTTTGATATGCTGCATGTTAAATGAGCCTTATTCTAAGTTTGAGTCTTAACTAAGAGATGAAAAATTAACTGTAGCATAAACAAGTAGTTCTTTATACCCGTAAACAATTTGCAGAGTTGAACGTGTAATACATGGAACATGTAAAAATAAATTAAACTTAGAATAAGGCTCATTTAACATGCAGCATATAAAAACTTTGAACAGCCATAACTTTTTTCAGGATCATCCATTTTTCATTTTTATTATGTCGTTGTGTTTGTCTCATCAAGACCTTTAAAATGATACGCATAACAACCCAGGCTTACATTTAAGATTTTTCACCGACTCCCGACGGGCCGTCCCCCAGAGGAGGTGAAAAATCAGCCATATTCTAAAAAAGTAGTTTTTTATACCCATAAACAATTTGCACAGTTTCAATTGTGTAAGTGGAACCTGGAAAAAGATATTGGGTTGTTCCAGGACTTTTTGCCACCCCTGTATATAAAAGCCAAATCCACTGACCCACTAATCACGATTTCTCAAACACTACTGAACGGCTTGGAACGAAATTTGGTATGTACCTTCCTCTAGGGCCATAGGTGCTCACTAAGAAAGGGTTTCAAAAAATTCGAAATTTTAGGGGGGGGGATCAAAATGACTAAATCACGATTTCTCCAAAACCACTGAACGGATTGGAACTAAATTTTTATGTAGCTTCCTCTAGGGCCGTAGGTGCTGATAAGAAAGGGTTTCAAAAAATTTGAAATCTGAGGGGAGGGGGTTTGGGGGTCAAAGTTACTAAATCATGATTTCTCCCAAACCATTGAACGGATTGTAATGAAATGAAACTTGGTATGTAGCTTCCTCTATAGAAAGGTTTCCGCTAAGAAAGGTTTTCAAATAATTATAAATTTTAGGGGAGGTTTGGGGTCAATTTACTAAAAAAAAAACACCGAACGGATTGGAATGAAATTTGGTATGTACCTTCCTCTAGGACCCTAAGTGCTCGCTAAGAAAGGGTTTCAAAAAAATTTGAAATCTTAAGGGGGTTTGAGGGGTCAAAGTTACTAAATCACGATTACTCCAAAACTATTTGAACGGATTGGAATGAAATTTGATATGTAGCTTCCCCTAGGGCCATAGGTGCTCTCTAAGAAAGGTTTTTTTTTATAAATTCGAAATTTTAGGGGAGGTTTGGGGGGTCAAAGTTGCTAAAAAAACCACCGAATGGATTGGAATGAAATTTCCTATGTAGTTTTTTCCTCTAGGGCCCAAGGTGCTCGCTAAGAAAGGTTTTCAAAAAATTTGAAATGTTAGGGGTTGTTTGGGGTTTGTCAAAGTTACTAAAAATCCCCATATTTAACTTTGATTTGTCTCTCCGTGCAAAGCCGGATCGGGCCAGCTAGTTTAGTAGGTCCATATATATAGCTTTACGCAAATTAGAATCAGGTTGTGTCGTCACGTTTATACTGTACTAAACAATTGCGTCAATCTGTAGCGCGAAGTTAAGATGTAATCAAGTATAACTTTGTGTTGAAATTATGCAGATAATTTTTCATTAAAATGTATATTTAACGTTTAGAGTCTACCCAGTCTACCGTAGTTATAATTTAGTGATTCGCTGTTTTGTTACATGTATCTTGATGTACGGTAATTCATTAAGTTCTGTTTTTTTTTTTTTTTTTTTGATAAATTTAGAACTAAAATGACTCTTAGTTTTTCCTGTAAACGGAATGGAATATAGAAGTAGGGGAGCTGTGTCATGTTAACCTACTGTTGTGTAAAATATTTACGTGAAACATTACTGCAATTCGTATATATTTAACATGTCCTGAAGTAAGTTTATATTTAAAGTTTAGCCTTTTTTACAATTTGTTCCATTCATAGTTGTTGAATTATATTTGGCATTTAAATTGATTTAATATGTTCAATAATATAATCAAATATTGCAATTACATTCTAGAGCGTTCTCTTGTTCATGTGTTGTAAAATTTACTCATTTCTTTTAAATAATAGAAGTGCTACGTTTTGAAACAAAGTTTAAATTACATCTGTAATAGTTAAGAATAATGCTAATCCTCATATAAACCAATAGTCAAGTTTTGTGGGACAATTTTTGTTGCTCAAAAACATAAATATTGTTTTATATCGTCGTGTAGGAAGGGCGTGTAGTTTTAAAGGTTTTCCCTCTTTTACAGAAACTATAATTTCGAAATAAATAATACTGTTAATGCTTTCAATACGCAAAGCATTGCGTGCTTCGCAGGCCAACCCCCGTATTGGGAGTATCTTCAACACACAACACATTGCGTGCTTCGCAAGCCAACCCCACGGTAGAATCCTCCGCATGGCTTTGAACCGGGTACTTTTATGGTATTTTTCGTTTTGATCGATTTTGGGGAAACCAAGCGAGCTATAAGGTCGCGTAAAAAAACAAAATGTGCAAAATAAGTTCCTACATTTATATTAGAAAGAACATTAATTCTCGTAGGAAAAATCTCAAAAAATAGTTACTTCCGGTGATAAAAAAACGTACTTCCGGTTGTTAGATTTTTTTGGCTAACAAACTCGTCCGAGCGACGTAGACAACCAACATGTGTACCAAATTTGAACCAAATGGGACTTAAAATGCGGCCGCTAGAATGCGAACACAAATATATATAAAATTTTTAATAACACCCCAAAACGTGTTCTGGAGACCATGATCGGTGCTCATTTGCTACTCCCGACCTTGGGTCTTACCATAAGGGCCACTGCAAGAGCTCATTTTTCCTATGGAAATTCGCTAATAATACTGTTAAAGGTAGGCGACCCAATATTTTACAGGAATTTTATAACCAGTGTGTTTTGAGCCGTCACATGGTTAAAACTTTGAAACTTTCAAGAGGTTGAGGGTTCGGAACAGTATTCCCGCGAGTGAAAATCACAGTTGTAGGACACTTTTGGATTTCACAACAGTTTAGAAACCTATGAAAAAATGCAGTATTATTTATTTTTGATATTAGCCCAGGCAATGAAGGTTTTATGTCGGAAGAAATTAGAGACAAGCTGAATTTTTTACAGTCGTTAGTACCTATCTAGAGGAGTATTTTCCCAAAAGTCCCCACCCCTCCCCCTTGAGCTCCCCCCCCCACCCCCTTTAAAGTCTGAATTTGCAAGCGTTTTTGTTATCGCTTATATCTCTGTTAGTTTTAAACATATCTAATTAATTTTGGTACCATGTTGTTTGTCACAAAATTTACTAAAGACAATGTCCAGTAACATTTTTTTATATCTTGTACGGTTATTCAGATTTTTTAAGAAATAGACAGAAATTTCGGATCAAAAAATAAATTTTTTAAGGATTTCATTTAATAACTTTTTAATTTCGGATATTTCAAAAAACAACTTCAGACAAAACTTTTAGAGCAATTCTTTAGCTTTAAAAAAATGTAATTGTAACTAAGAATATATTCATGAAAACGTAGGGAAAACATTGAATAACACGCGGCGCACGGCTGTAGCAACGCCCGCCGAGCTTTGTGTGTACACTCAGTTGCATACTGAGCATTTACTGCATGTCGTCTTTACAATAGTGTTTTTTCAACACTTCTAATTCTTATTTAATTAGTAACTTATAATATTGTTATACATTAACTTTCTAATAATGCTATTATATTTTATAGCGTATTAATCTATACCTTTTGGTTTGTCATTACTTTATATACCGGTAGTTTTCTTTGTGATGTTAAGTTACATCCATCAAACCTATTGTTATATAATTATTGCCAGTTTTGGTTCGGGGGAGCTTCACTCCTAATCCATTGTTATGGGTCATTCCATTATCCACCACCTATGGACCCGCCGTGTCCCGGACTGGCAAGAACCGGCAGCTGTGGAATGGTAATCTTACACTTTGTTGCCGATCATCAGCAAAGTGCAATCCACAGCATCACGGACCTCCCGCCCACCACTACTGTATTCATTGTATGATCTGTATCCTGTAACTTCTGATTTAACTGTCATCTATCTGTACTATGGATATTTGTTTAAACACCAACATCGTAAAACGATTGTATTGATTTATTTACACCGTATCAATTACAGTAGTCTATTTACACTTTGTACACGTCTAATCGTCTCCAATTCTATCTTGCTCGATTTATTTATACATCTACAAGGTAAACCAGTTTTATTGACTTATTTACACCTGAATAATATAATATATTTACACTATCATACATGTTTAATCGTCTTCGATTGTATCTTGCTCTTGCTCATCATTCATGGTGTCTATATTGTGGCAAGAAACTCCATTGCAGTTTTCGCACATGCCTGAGCAAAACAAGCCAGACTTTCTACACCCGCAATAATTGCCACAAGTAGATTTGCAGGCACATGAAACCAGAAGTAAAAGTTCAATTGGAGCAAAAGGTTTTAAGGAAGTCACAGGTTGAAGAATTTTGTTGTTTCCCCCGATTCCTTTTACAGTTTCCATTTTCCATCCCCATTGAGTAGCGTTCAAGGTATTTCCTAACCACACCTGCACTTGCAAGTATACTGTTAGTAAGTGTTGTTGGCATGCTTCAGATGTTGGTGGTAATTTTGCTAAATTGAAATTTGACCGTAAATTAGATTTCTTTGCCATGCTCGCAAATTTGAAATAACGAGCTTCATTTAAGTTTTTATGTTTGTTCATTAGTCCTAGTGTAAAGTTTTCTCCACTGCCAAGTAGTTCTTCTTTCAATATATTTTCTTCCAAATATGTAGAGGCTTGCTGCTTAGCTTCCAAAGACGATTTCAACATTTCGACAGCTTTTATTTTTCCTATACCATAGAAGGACGAAGTTGTGTCGCAGCCGGTCATTGCGTGCACAAACAAAAGTTCTTTTCTTATTCCATTGTGCTGTTCAATCAACCTGCCAATGTCAAAGAAAAGCTTAATGCCATCTTTTCCACCTGTTGGTTTGCAAAAATATATGTCATTTTTCTCGGGAGCAAGAGCCACTAACAAGGCACACAAATCTGTATCCGTACCCACTACGACCACTTTCAAGCCCTCATTGGCCTTTTTAATGGCAACATTTACTATTAGAACATCGGCATCTTCTTCAGCAGTCAGTGTTGATATTCCACGGTTTGTCATTTTTGAGGCAATTGCGTGTAACAACTTTGTTTTGTTCTTTTTATTTCCTAAAAGATTTTCCTTAGGTGTCGTACATTCTGTGCTTTCATCAAAGTTTATATCACAAGAAGTTTTTTTTTGAAGCTCTTCTTCTTTGTTCTTCGCTTTTTGTAGTTGGATTTTCAGGATAACCGTCAAAAACTACAGTTGCATTATTTCCATAATTAGAGATGACAAAGTCACAGTAGTTCTTGATGATTCCTCCATATGTAGATTTATTCGGCCAGTTCATGTAATGTAGTAAGAATCCACCATCAACTACAAATACTGCATCACGAATATCAACTTCGTCTCTTAAACCAGCTTTAAATACCTTCATTAAGGAAGATTTTGTTCCTTTGCGAAGTGAAACTTCATCGAAGATAGATGGTGGTCTAGAAGCAAGCTCATATGACATGTACTCTTTTAGTTTCATCGGACTATCACAAACACATAAAATTCTGTTAAACAGCTGTTGTGGGTTGACTAGAACTTCGTTTGATCGAACTTTCACCTTCTTCGACTTGGCTTGAGTCTGTACTTTGTCTTTCCTGTGTAAATGTAATTCACCAAAGTTCTTTCCACTCATTTTGTTCATTGCTGCAATACCTATTTCATATGCCTGATCACAGTTTACCGACTCATCTGACACATATCCAGATGACAATGATACAAGTTCACCCGATACTTTGTTAAATGGATTATGTTGTAGGATCCATGAAGTGAACTTTTGTAAATCACACTGGTCTCTCTTCTTTCTTGAATCCCTAACTTCGACATGTTGTTCGATGAATGTAATGGAACTTCCCAGAAAGTCTTCTAAAGCTTCATGAATCTTCAAGAAATAAGGGGTGCCATTTATCCATTTTGTTAGTGTACTTTCCGTGATGCCTCTCCCGTGAGTCAAACCTCCAACAGATTTCATTGGACGCATGAGACATTGCTCAATGCACATATCCGTCCATGTACCCGACCAAAATTTTCCACTTCGTCTTACTGTAAACATTCCTTTTTTTGTAAACAGCTCAAATTCCCTCTCTGTCAGTTTCAAGTTGATTTCCAGCATTTCTTGTACATATAAATGGGCCGATTTTGCATAGGGTAGATGTCCAGCTGCATGAAAATACGGCAGCATTTTGATTGTTGTTGCTAAATGCATATCCCAGTTCCCTGTACGCTCTGCATAAATAAATTGCAAAATTAGATCAGTGCATTTTATTAAATTTATCCAGAGTTTAGAAGTTCTGTTTGATGATTCTATGCTCTTCAAGGAGTTGTCTATTTTACTGCACAAATCAATTATTTCTGGGTCTGTAAGAGTTTGTTCTATGTTTATTTCTTGTTTTCCAACCTGTGAGTGGTACTTCTCCAAAGCAGAAACGCTTTCTTTTAAAACTTCATCATGGTCTTTTAATGCGTTTATTAACGCAGATGCGGTTAGCATGAACGCTCTGATACATCTTGCATAAGAATGGCCACTGAGCATATTTTTCACTGCGTTTTGACCATAAACTGTAGCCCATAAACTTTCTAGTCCACTTTCTTCCATAATTTGTCCAACGGATCCCATAAAAGACATGAGAAGGTGAAAACCCCCAAGCCTTACAACTATCTTCGATATTTCACTTTGACTTTCTGCAGATGCTACGATCTCAGATGCCTTCAAAAACAGTGGCTGGTCAAAAGTTATTATGCAATCAATAACAAGTCCGATCCAACATACAAGATTTATCATCCAATAGATTATGAAAAAAAATTAATATTAAAGTAAACTTTAAATATGTATTACTGCTAGTTTCATTTAAAACTATCATCTGTATTTAAATTTAAAATCTGAAAGTATGGAAAAAACTTACTGAAATAGATTAGCTATTTGTCCAAAAAAGCAATCACCGTAATAGTGTAATTAGAAAATAAATTTATATACATTATACTAATAAATAAATGTAATAGTAAAAAGTTTTGAAAAAAAAAAAAAACACTATTGTAAAGACGACATGCAGTAAATGCTCAGTATGCAACTGAGTGTACACACAAAGCTCGGCGGTCGTTGCTGCAGCCGTGCGCCGCGTGTTATTCAATGTTTTCCCTTCGTTTTCATGAATATATTCTTAGTTACAATTACATTTTTTTAAAGCTAAAGAATTGCTCTAAAAGTTTTGTCTGAAGTTGTTTTTCGAAATATCCGAAACTAAAAAGTTATTAAATGAAATCCTTAAAAAAATTACTTTTTGATCCGAAATTTCTGTCTATTTCTTAAAAAATCTGAATAACCGTACAAGATATAAGAAAATGTTACTGGACATTGTCTTTAGTAAATTTTGTGACAAACAACATGGTACCAAAATTAATTAGATATGTTTAAAACTAACAGAGATATAAGCGATAACAAAAACGCTTGCAAATTCAGACTTTAAAGGGGGGGGGGGGGGGGGCGCAGGGGGGGGGGGGGGGGACTTTTGGGAAAATACTCCTCTAGGTAGGTACTAACGACTGTAAAAAATTCAGCTTGTCTCTAATTTCTTCCGACATGAGGCCAATTTTGGCGTCCATTGCCTGGGCTATATGTTATACTCCAATACGCCATCAACCATTTTTTTTTAGGGGGTAGGAAGGTGTTACCTCCTAAACTGTTTAGATATTCCATACTAGTTATTTTTTCATCAAGTGCGCAAAATTTGTCTTGAAATCTCTCTCGGGACAAAATTACACATTTCTTCTCGGATGACACACAAGATTTTTCTTACAACTGAAATAAAAAAACTCAATGAACATTTGAATTATATTTTACTCAACATTTTAGTATCGTTAAACGTTCATATTTTTCAGGTTTTATTACATTAGATTGAATGGCTTTAAAACGGTCATATTAAATGTGCAATTCTGGCAATCTCGTATTATAATTTATGTCCAAACAACTTAAAATATCACACTTCGTTCGCTTTAACTAGTTTAAATTGAGGTTACGAGTGGAAGTGAAGCGTTTATTGCCCTAGTTGCCAACAATCGATTCAGGCAACAGCTGATTAACGAACATGTGTTGTTTATTAATAACCATTATTTTTATCGTTACTAGCTTAAAGAGGACGTAAAACAGAGATAAGAAATCATCTGTTTTAAGTCAAGTTCGGAAGGAAGATGTAGGTTGTTTAACAGTCAGCTGTAGGGAAAATGATTTTTGCCACCTATGCTCAAATATGATAATTATTTCAAAATTGCAAGTTTGAAGTTTTTATTTCTTATTATCTCCAAATGTATTAAACGTATTAATTAAGACCATGCGCATACTCAGATTTTTGGTAAGACGGCGGAAGTAAAGCAAACAGTGTTTTACTCACATTAAAGTTGACAGGATATTACTAGTTATCTTCTTCGATTATTTTGCAATATTTTACTACAAATAGTTAAGTAAAGTCCCCATTGGACGTTTAGAGTTCGTAGTATAGATAGAATCAATTAGAATGGCGTGTAGGGAGGGTAGTGCGAGAGAGACGGAGTACCTATCCCACCACATTTCCCCTACCGAGGCTAGGCAGCGCGGCGTACAGTCAAGTTTATAGACGATGGATTTATACACACCACATATACAACACAGCCACGCACGTCTGTGCAGATATGACACTGACTGTACTTTTTTTACTATTTTACTGAGACTGAAGTTGGTGGGAGGCGCGCTTTCCTGCGCATGCGCAGCCCGCACGCCATTCTAAATGCGTTGTACTATAGCACATTTAGTATTGTAATACATTGACGTGTTATCATAGCGCGCTGAAGGATGGTCCAAGTCCTTGTTAACATCTTGTAGCTTGAATATAGATTTAGACCTGGTAAACTTAAGAAAGAAACAATACGCGTTTAAGATATACAAATATAAGCGTGTTGCTTTGTAATGTTCTCCAGGTTGTGAGATTTGTTGAATGTTGAGTGCAACAGTTAGAACTGTCTAGTTCATTTAATCATCTTTGGTTTATAAACTAATTTCATAATCACCCACAACTCAAAAGTGTCACGTCTCCGAATAGTGCCAAAATAGGCCCACGTCAAATAAATATTTAAAACGGTCTAAAGAGATTGCTAGTGTAACAATGACTTCAGTATTTGAGTGAAATGCTTTGGTTAAATCTGAATTATCCATCCATGCGACATTCGGCTCCCGATCTCAGATCTTCCGGCAAGAGAAGGCAAAACAAGTCGATCAGAGGAACGTTTTGTTCTACGCAAAACCTTTTCCGTGGTCTTCTGTTCCACTGCAACTGTTCAGGACCTTCCGATGCTCTGCTCCACGCAGGACCTCGGTGGTACGTCAAGGTACAGTAGATGTTTTAACAGTATTAAATGCCTGCTGTGAAATGTCTTTGTGTAGTGTACAAAATTGCATGTAGTTTGACTAAACAATTGTACTGAATAACTTTACACAGGAACTGGGGGTTTTGGGAATTTGTGATTTATTTTAACCCAATTTACCCTTTTTTGTGTCGGTCAAGGCATTGCTAAATATCAGCACGGTTTGAGGCACCTGACAAAAGATCATGTACACAGAAAGCCCTGCCATGGTAAAAGGTGCGAGGGGTCCAGATATTAAGTTTCATGGTTCCTCGTGCGAGCTTCCGGACATTGTCTGGATGGTGGAGAAGGTTCGTTGAATAAGCAGACGACTTTAACTCGTGTAGTCCTAATTAGATTATTTTACATAAGTTCTACTTACAACTTAA
>JAGFPH010019902.1:0-14737 GCA_018207615.1 Philaenus spumarius
GAACCAGAGTTTTGCGTGAATGACAGGAATTGTAAAACGTGTCATGAATGTATAAAGCAGGGTTTCTGACTAGAATTTAATATTAACAGTTTTAACAGAAAATCAAGTTACAAATATGAGAGCTCTTGGAAAAAGCACGGTTGGCCGTCTCTAAAATTAATTAAACGTCAGAAGTCACTTCTACACCATTACGTGGAGTGACACCTATATAGCTCTTTGAAGTTTGCCGGTTATTCTTAAACAATACCAGTTTTTAATCAAGATTTTGTTGATTGTTTTATTCGTAGTTGAGGTTCTGTTTCATGTTGTATTTTATTTACTTTACATATTTGTATACCTGAATAAACAACAATATTCGTTTTGCGCCATTATTTATTTAAGTTTTGACATTTTAACTTTGTCAAGAATATCATGAAGAGCTTATACAAGGTTTATCGATCAAATGTAATTTGATATTGTATAGGAAATTTTTAGTTTTAGCAAAATCTAACATTTTAGTTTTTGTGTACTTTCGATAATTTAGAATCGGAAAAAAATATGTTCAAATATTGTTCATACAGTTTACAAAAAGACCAAGAGAATGAGACTAAATTCAACTTTTTCGACAAAAATCCTGCTTCCACGATTTTTTTTAATTTGACCTCATTTTTTCAAAAAAACCTAAAAATCTCAAGATTAAATACAAATATTTTTATTCGGGATATTAAAAGTCACATTTTCCCCGAATAGTTAAGGGGGCATTCCACCTTTTAAACATTTTTCTTTATTTTTAAAGCAAACCTAATTATTTTATATTTTATAATATGAGTGTTGGTTATAGTGACGTTTCCATAGTTTTGGCCCCCCACCCCCTCCTCCTCGGGGGGGGGGGGGGTAATTTTTAATGATTTAACTAGGCTTCATTTTTATTTTTTTATTTTGATGAGGGCATTCCATTCTACAACCTGTAGTATGGATATTAAATGATATAAAATGTTTCTGTAAAAAATGTTATTTAATTTTTTTATAAAACATTTTAGTAAAATCTTTTTTTAATCATTTCTTAAAATTTTTATTATAGGAACTAATGTATATCCATACTACAGGTTGTACAATGAAATGTCCTCTTCAAAATAAATAAAAAATTATGAGGCTACCTCAAATACAACTTGAGTTATGTCTGCCACAGTAAATGAAAACGTGAGAAACAAAACTTTCCGATAACGGCCTAGAAAAATACTCAGTTATTTGGAGAATATACATGTATGCGTTTCGTTTTTAGGTAAAATAAACTAATTATAAGCATATTATCTATACTTATTATATATCAAATTGTTCAGAAAATCACAGGGAACAAAACTAGGTGAAAAAAAAAAATGCATTTTTTTTATCAATATGAAGGTGGAGTGCCCCCTTAAATTAGAGTCTTTTTGACTGAGAAATAAAATAATTACGAAAAAATGTACGTCTATTTAACACGATATTTTGAGATTATGTCAAATTATGTCGAATACAAAAGTTTGTTATTACTGTACTTCTCACTACACTATAGTACAGAGAAAGTATAGTGATCGCAAAAAAATCGATGTTGAGATTTTAGTGGAAATATCCGTTTTGCGGCCCCCTGAGCCCAAAAAAGTGGTTTTTACAAAATGTCTGTCTGCATGTATACAAAGCTAGAGAGAAAACTATTCGAACAAATTTGCACCAAACATGTCAATTAGGCCTGTATAGATGTAAAAAAAAAGGTTTTAAAATTTTTTGAAAAACAACACCCTTTTTGGCCAAAAAACCCTAAAAAATCAGTCACTAATTTTTTATAAAAAAAAAACGACTAACGATTTTGATAAAATTGGCTTATTTGTAGCCATTAATGTACACTCGAATGCTGGCACTTGAGCAAACCGCTACTAACCTGACTAAAAACACCAGTACCCGGTACATCTCTGTTTAGCACGTTCACTGCTAAGGACGCACATGTGTGAGCTTGACACTGAACACTATGAGAAGCCGCCGACGCACAGTGCATTGCACGCCAACCCCCGTATTGGGAGAATTTTCAATACACAGAGCATTGCGTGCTTCGCACGCCAACCCTTGTTTTTGGAAGAATGTTCAATACACAAAGCTTTGTGTGCTTCGCAAGCCAATTTTAAGCCTATGTGCGTCCGCTTTAAAATATTAGTGATTATTACGTAGAAAGGTTCAAAAATAACAAATAAAGTCATTTCTACTCATTTAGGCTATAAATAATAAAAATAAAAGGTCTGCTCCTAGCATAGGGAATACGATATTTGCGTAGCAGTGAACGTGTTAAGGGTGAGGTAAACATCCACTAGTTCGTTTGAAGGATTAGTCACATTAGAAAGCGATGTGGGAAATTTTTTTTTTCTCACTTACACCATTTCCCCACATCCCCGGCCCATCGCGCCAGGGCGAGGCCAAGTGACAGGATGTACCATATGCAAAAAACCGCATCTTTCTAAAAATTCTCGTTTAGCTAATAATAATAACTGATTTTTGGGGGTTTTTTGGCCAAAAGGGGGTTGTTTCTCAAATTTTTCAAAACCTTTTTTCGTGTATCCAATTATCTATACAGGCCTAATAGACATGTTTGGTGCAAATTTGTTCGAAATCGATCGAATAGTTTTCTCTCGGCTAATTGACCGAGCGTAAGCGGGGTCTCCGTTTTAACTCGACCGTTCGGCATTTCGTCTGTATGTCAGTGTGTATGTCTCACGATTACGGCCAAACGCCTTGACCGATTTTGATGATTTTTTGCATGAATGTTCCTTATTTCTAGGCCGAGCCATGTATGTATACGTTTTTTTCCATTTTTCATTTTTAACCCTTTAAATAAAATAAAAATGGCGGCCGGACCGTTTCTCTCAGTGTAAGCTTTTTTCCAAAGCCAGTTTGTGGCTTAACCGTAAGTCGAATTTAAAAACTAATAACATTTTGCTAAAAGCAAATTAAATTTTAAACAAAATTGTATTCTTGATTTTTTTCCGTATCTCTAACGGTAAGCTCACAAAATGGCCGTAAACTTCGGATTTGTTAAAAATCGTCCAAGTTTTTGTATTTCAACCTTGTTTTTATACGTTTATTCTAAACCAATTCAAAAGTGTTAAATAGCTTTTTTGTAGATAAAGGTTTAAAGAATTCATATATGCCAGTAAAAAAAAATATTGAAGTAAAATTAAGAAAGTTGTTAGCTCAAGAAACAATCACGTTCAGTAACGAAAGGAAAATGTTTAACTTTAGGCCTACATAAAAATTAGTAAAAATTATTGTAATTTTTTTCATAAATGTAAACAAGTTACGTAATTTAGTTCTAAATAGAATTGCATAAAAATATTTATCGATTTCAAATTTCCTATTTTGAAAACACCAGTTTTTATGTTCCTACTACAAGACTGCTAACAAAACTAGGCCTGTTTTGAATAGTAATTTAGGAATATATCATTTGCCCAAAAAGGACATATCTCTTATATAAAATGCAATGTCCTGACTGACGATCAACGCAGAGCCGATTCTATTAAAGCTAGAGACTTGAAATTTGGAAGGTACATCCGTCCAATAATGTACATTCGTGCTAAGAAAGGATTTTGCAAAATTTTGAATTTAAAGGGTAGAAAATGCGAAAATTCATCCCTCCCATAAGCAGCCATATAAAAGATATAAAACAGCTGATTCGTATTTATTAATGTGTTATTCTGGTTACTATGGTGATAATTCCAAACTCTTTCAAAAAATGTGTGTTGATTTTATAATAATAGGCCTAACCTAAAATTGTGTTAAACCTTTGGTCCAAATAAGCTGTTTTATTTATAATGTGTAACAATAATATAATGTTAAATTGTAATATTAGATGTTTGAATTATTATATTTCATAGGTTTTAAAGGCCTAACCTAAAATTGTATTAAACTTTTGATTCAAATCAGTTGTTTTATTAATTATGTGTAACACACATTAGGCCTATGTTGAATTACACGGGATACAAATTACAGGATGTTGAATTACACGGGATACGAATTACAGGCTTTCAAAGTTTCAAATTAAGCAATAGCGAAGCATTGCCGGGTCCACTAGTTATTATATATTATTATAAGGAAGTGTAGAGGATAAATCAAAGAATTGAACTGTATACCTGTAAATTATCATTGTAAATTTCATAAAAGTATTTCACTTAGCTTTACTTGAATTACAAAATGACATGAAACAAATGAAACCTCGCGGCGATATTGGACATACAAAAAATGACCGTTGGACAGCGTGGGAAGTGTTGGTACATGGGTTGAGATCACTATCACGACGCTGTAACATCGTTTGTTTTCATTATTTCTAATATTGGAATATGATATGGAAGTGTAAATACATTGTTAAGTTTTAGTTATTTAAGTATGTAAATATTTAATTGTATGTTGTCCCTCTATAACGCGATATTTTTAGCTATCTTACGCATTATTAACCTAAATAAAACACAATGCCTCTAAAAGAAAATCTTTAGCAGTTAATTTTCAAGAAAAGAAATAAAAACGAGAACTAGAAATCCCGGAATCGCGGGAATTTGTAAATAATGTTTCACTGGCTAAACCTTGTACTTACTTCCTTACTGGCACACTATTTTTAACCTAAGCTCAAAACCACATTTTGTTATTTCAACGAGCGAGGTCTACTGTTCACAGAACTACTAGTAATAATAATATTATGTATTATGTAGTTACTCTCCTACTTTAATGTGTCCCCTCTCCTACGTTAATACAATTATGACGTCACAGTGAATCTGTTTAATAATTTAAATTATGTTTGTGAGAAAGAATGTGCCAGTTTCTGGTACCGTTTGTTTTTTTCATGTTCTAGCGTTTGGCACCAATAAATATTTGTTGGGGGTTAGTAAAAGTTGCACCTTTTCACCCATGCCATTTCAACCCTTATTGTCCCTCACCCCTAATCGACTGTAGGAATTGTACTGGGGTCGGTCTTAAGCCGGTTAAAATCATTTCCACCTCGATTTAGAGCTGTTTCATTTTTTCCAAAAGAATCCCTAATTTGATTGAGGACTATTTGTGAACTTCAGTGACCAACCTTTTTACAAAACTAATTAATTTTTACGGCTGTCAGTGAAGTTTTTTTACCGATAGCTTTCGACCGGCCGTTACAATGTTAGTATGTTTTTAATGTGTGACTTGATCAAACATGTCATTTCGAGCAGCTTTTAAATGGGAATTATATTTTTAGCCCGTGCCTTTCAAAAATATCCATATTTCAAGTCTAAATTACACGAAAGCTACTACTTGTACAGGGTGTAAAAAAAACCTTTCGGGACTTTGGGATATGATTCCTCATACAAAAAGGAAGAAAAAAGTTCCTATAAACATTGGCCCGAAAACGCTTCGTTTTTCCAGATATCAGCCATTTTGTTTTTTGTACAAAATAATTCACATCTAGAGAACGGTTTGACTGATTGAGTTCAAATTTGGCATGACGTTTAACCTTACAATGATATATCTCACGAAAAATAAACGATTAAATCATATCATGCGTTTCAAAATGGCGACTGTTTGAAAATGTCAAACCTAAATTACTCAAAAACCGTACATTTTAGCAAAGAATATCGAGACACCTTTTTTGTAGCGCCTTTTATTTCCTATCGGATGGTGTAACTGTCAAAACAATCGGATGAAGGATAATAGTCAAGTTATGTGTAATAATTGGTTTATTCAACCCAGCACCCAATACCAACATAGTAATCACAGCAATATTTTATGTAAATTTGCTGTCATTATCTTTAATTTATCTACTATCCTTCATTCGATTGTTTTGAGAGTTACACCATGCGAAAGGGAATCAAACGGGCTACAAAAAAGGTGTCATGAAATTTTTTGTTAAAATGTACGGTTTTTGAGTAAGTTTTGAAATTTTCAAACGGCCGCCATTTTGAAATGCATGATTGGATTTAATCGTTTATTTTTTTTAGATATATCATTGTTGGGTTAAACTTTATGCCAAGTTTGAACTCAATCAGTCAAACCGTTCTGTAGATCTATATATTAATAGGCAAGCACAAAACTTGTCGTCCGTTTTTCTCAGCTTGTTTGCATCGTACGAGAAATTCGCGCATACCGTTAGAAAGGTAGTGTCCTGTAGATGAGCAGAATCCCATTATAATTTACATCGGTCCTCAGGGATACGCCCCAGTGGCCCTCAAAGTTTCAATGTTAATCTTATGGAAGGTCAATCTTAAGGAAGAAGAAGAAGAAAGATTTCTTTTGATTTTATCAGGGGCACAAAAAAGCTTAAAACAGCTGATTTTGATCAACAACTGATTTGGATCAAAAACTGAATATAATTTTAGGTTAGGTAAATCAAGCAAAAGCAATAGCGAAGCATTGCCGGGTCCACTAGTATGAATTATTTCGTACAAAAAACAAAATGCCGGATATCTGGAAAACGAAGCGTTTTTGGGGGCCTATGTTTATATGAACTTTTTGTATGAGGAATCATATCCCAAAGTCCTGAAAGGTTTTTGTTTACTATGTGTAAAAAACGCAAACAAGTTTTATAATTGTGTGTAAATGGAATTAAACGAAATAAAACTGGTTCTGTAAGAAATTTTAAAGTTGAACGCCATATTGTAAAATTGCGGTCGTTTTTGAACTAATTATTTAAATAAAAAGATTGTTTAATAAACTGTGTTTTTAAAAGGGACTAAAAATTATAAAATAATTCCTTCTAGCCCCATACAGATTGTTTTTATTTTTGAATTTTTAATAGCTATGTAAATGCTTGGAAGATTTAAAACGAAAAACGTGGGGCTCATGCAGTAGATAATTGATACATGAATAGTTCACCTAAGCCTCTAACAATTTTATTGCACTGCAAACTATTTGAACTGTTGTGTGAGTTTTCTCAACGACAGCTACTTTCCTACACTCTTTACTATTATCTATTTAGGCCAGTCGGTAAAGGTCAATTTAGACCAAAAGTACCAGTAATTTGCAATACGGCTGAATTTTTTTTAATAAGTACATTAAAGTATGTAGATTAACATAAAAAAAAGTTTACCAGTCTATCGATTTCCCAAAGTCGAAAAAAAAATCGATTATCATTTTTTTTTTTCGATTATCCTTAATATTTCGAGCTATGATGAAGATAGAGGAAAATAAAAAATACCACCGTGTAGGGGAGGTATTTTTCAACAAAAAAGGTCATATGTATTTATTTCGTCCGAACAATGGTTTGTCTGGAAAAAATTCGATAATGCAGGTATGTATTTTGCAGCAGAGGAAATCACTAAAAGGGGACATCTTATTCATATATGAAGCGTTGGCTCATTCTAAATTGGCCGAATTTTAATATATCGAATTGAAACTTGACATAGGAGTTAAAATATATATTTTAAACATTTATGCTGAGTCTCAGCTTGTTATCTTGAAAATTACCCGATCTAGAGCCACTTGACTTATTAATGGGTTTCTCGATTTTAGGAGTACCGGACCCATCAATTCATTTTAAACAGCTCCAGTTTAGAAAATTTTAGAAATTTTAGAAGTTTAGTTTAGAAAAATGACGTCACTGTGCTGATAACTGCGAAGAAAGAACAGCGGACTCCTTGTGCGCGCTGTAGTTTACTCGCTGTTGTAACTCGACGGAAAAGCTTCAGTAAAACAAAACTTAGATATTCTTAATCTACATAAACTACGGATTCTAACAGTGTAAAAAACTTTTATTTTAACAGGTATTTCGAATTTTAATAATTGAAAATATTTGAGAATTATCACAGACTGACATGGAAAAGTTACTAAGCGAGGAAATATTTTATTTTTGTGTTACAAACAATCTTCCAGCGGGAAAGTTGTAGCCAATGAGTTGACCTAAACTTTTCAATTCACCGATTTGTGATAAAATGGTTAGATCATTATGAAATCGTTTTTAAATGAGCGCGAGGCGGTGACGCGCCGCCACTCCCGGTGTACTGTTGTTTGATACTGGAATATTTACATCCTTATCCAATACGTTTATGTACATATTGTTATTTTAAGGTAATGTAGTAAATCACTTGTCCTCAGGTAATTATGCCAGCTAGAAAAAAGTAAGCATTTTATTTCTTTGAATGTAGTTATGTAATAATGATATTATTTTTTAAACGTTAACGTCCAACTTAAATTTTTTGTGTCCACTTCAATAATATCAAATTTTAATTATAAATTATAATTAGTTTATGTTAAAATAAAATGCTTCCTTTTTTCTAGCTGGCATAATTACCTGGGGACATGTGATTTACTACATTACCTTAAAATAACAATATGTACATAAACGTAATGGATAAGGATGTAAATATTCCAGTATCAAACAACTGTAAAGTTAAAAAGTGGCTTCAGTCAAAGAAACATTTAAGTCTTCCGCAAATTAGACAACAATGAACAAATTAAATAAAAGACAGCGTATTTCTTTATTATAAAGTAATTCTTTTATTTAAATATGAAACTATTTTTTTACGTAATTACGATTTTCTTTTTCCATCATTGACCTCTAATTTTATTTCTTTGAATGTACGTAATAATGATATTATTGTTAAACGTTAACCTCCAGCTTAACTTTTTGTGCCCACTTCAATAATATAAAATTTTAATTATAAATTATAATTAGTTTATATTAAAATAAAATGCTTACTTTTTACTTTCTCCCCCTATACCATAGTAGGCCTACATGGAGAAAGTATTGTATTCGTTAAAATTTTCGAGTTTGAGTTTTTGGTGGAAATATCCGTTTTGGGCCCCCTGAACCTAAAAAAGTGGTTTTCGGAGTGATATCTGTGTGTGTGGATGTTATCAGACCTAGAGCCTAAACCAGTCGTCCGATTTTGATGAAATTTGGTATGGAGGTACTAATCCACGGTATCTCCAGGCGTTTTTTCATTTTTGTGAATTTTTGATTTTTAAGGGTAATTTTCCTATAAAAACCCATAAAATAACTGGAAAATCATTTTTTCTCAAAAACGGCTCTAACGATTTTGATTAAAATTGTATAGTTTATTAGGGACCTAAAGTACTATAAACTATAAAATTTTAATCAAAATCGTTCGAGCCGTTTTTGAGAAAAGTTGGTTTTTCCGTTATTTTATGGATTTTTATGGGAAAATTACTCTGCTGTCATTAAAAAAAAACAATAATACGAAATTTATGTTTCTTTCATACACTTTTGGCTTCATGAAATAATATTTTTTTATTAAGTTCCTATAATGAAGGAGAATGTATGTGTCAGTTTCCTGATACCGTTTATTTTCTAGCTGGCATAATACCTGGGGACAAGTGATTTACTACATTACCATAAAATAACAATATGCACATAAACGTAATGGATAAGGATGTAAATATTCCAGTATCAAACAACAGTACACCGGGAGTGGCGGCGCGTCACCGCCTTGCGCTTATTTAAAAACGATTTCATAATGATGTAATCATTTTATCACAAATCGGTGAATTGAAAAGTTTAGATCAATTCATTGGCTACAAATATTCCGCTGGAAGTTTGTTTTTAACCCAAAAATAAAAAATTTCCTCGCTTGGTAACTTTTTCATGTCAGTCGGTGATAATTCTCAAATATTTTCAATTATTAAAATTCGAAATACCTGTTAAAATAAAAGTTTTTTATACTGTTACAATCCGTACTTTATGTAGATTAAGAATATCTATGTTTTATTTTACTGACGATTTTTCATCGAGTTACAACAGTGAGTTAACGACTGCGTGCACATTACTCATATACTACCAGCTAGCGTGTATCAGCATGGTGACGTCATAGGCGATCGATACTGGGTCACGGTAAATGAGCAAAATGGTATAGCCCTTGTTATAGAGCCCTGATTGCATGCGCCCCCACGTTTTTCGTTTTTAATATTGCAAATATTTTTATATCTATTAAAATTTCACAGTAAAAACTTTCCAGGACATGGGGTTGGGATAAATTATTTTATGTTTGTTAGTCAGTTTTAAAAACGAGGTATATTAAAAAAACATTCTATTTGAATGATTATATTCTGCTTTTTAGTCATCTTGACATCTTCGATCTCTTGGTCACTCTGCTTCTGCCAAAATTCGAAATGATTTCTTCATTCATTTTTTTTCAAAAACAAAAAATGACGAACATACATCGTTTCTTTCTTATGATGCCCAAATCACTTCCCGAAGTTAGAATCCGTATACTCCTTGTATTGAGTGATTGTATTGTAAATGTACTAATAATCTTTCTTTGTGTTGACAGATGCCTGATAAAGCGAAAGTCGAGGGCGCAGCCAAGGAAGTAGAAGCCCAACAGGCATCAGGGGACATGAAACAAGAAAATACAACCAATGGCGTTGGTGAGAAGACAGACGAGAAGAAAGACGCCGCAGAAGCATCGCCGGCTAAAACGGACGCCTTAGCGTTGCTAGCACAAGGAAAACGTCACCTGTTCGTGAAGGATTACCCATCCGCGGTCGCAGCCCTAGGAGATGCTTGCGCCAAGCTGAGCGAGATCTTCGGCGAGCTGGGCGACGAGTGTGGCGAGGCGTACTTCAGCTACGGTCGAGCTCTTCTGGAAATGTCGCGAGAAGAGAGCAACGTGTTGGTTGAAAATGAAACCGAAGAAAGTGAAGAAGGCGAGGGCGATGAGGAAGAAGACGATGAAAAAGAAAGCGAAGAAGAAAACCCTGGAGATAAAGCTAACGGTTCAGATGAAAAAGCGGTTGATGATAAAACAGCTGATGATAAAGCAAGTGGTGATAAACCAGCTGAAGATAAAGCAAGTGTTGATAAACTAGCTGATGATAAAACAGCTGACGATAAAACAGTTGATGATAAATCAGCAAGTGGTGATAAACCAGCTGACGATAAAGCAGTTGATGATAAAACAGCTGACGATAAATCAGTTGATGATAAACCAGCAAGTGGTGATAAACCAGCTGACGATAAAGCAAATGATGATAAACCGGCTGAAGAAGAGGATGCTGAAGAAGAAGTTAACAATTTACAGCTAGCGTGGGAGATCTTTGAATTGGCAAAAGTGATTTTCCACCGGCAGAATAACGAATCTAAACTCGCCGAGACTTATCTCTATCTCGGCGAAGTCAGCCTAGAGTCTGAAAACTATTCGAGCGCTATCGACGATATGAAGAAATGTCTCGACATACAGAAGAAAATTTTAGCAGAAGACAACAGAGACATCGCCGAAACCTTGTTCCAACTAGGCCTCGCCTGTTCCTACGAACACATGTTCGAAGAATCCAAAGCGTACTACAAACAAGCCAGCGACCTGTTGGAGACGAGGGTAAATAATTTGAAAAGCGGCTGCACGCCCGACGACGATAACACCAAACACCCTTTCTATTCGGTCGATAAGGAAATCGAAGAGATCAAAGGCATACTGCCTGAAATCAAAGAGAAGATAGACGACGTGGAGGATCTGAAGAGAGAAACGTTGAAATCTATGATGGAGTTGGCCATGAAAGGCGGTAGTACGAACGACGGCGCCGGATCGTCTGCTTCCGCACAGAACGGTGCTGAAAAACCGGCCGCTACTAATATTTCCCATCTCATCAAGAAGAAAAGAAAACCCGAAGAGGGTGCTGATGACGCGTGCGTGAAGAAACCTTGCACCGAATAAGTTGAACATTTTGTACGAACTTTTTTTGTATTTAAACTGTACAGGTTTTGAATAATTTAATGAATAGCGTTGAGTGTGATTGTGTAAGTTTTAATTGTTTAGGCTTTAATCTCTACTTAAGTAAGTGTAAACTAAGTTAGGGTTATGAATTAGGAATACATTGTGCATTCAATTTCAACATAATTTTACTCGTTTATTAAATAAAAGATCCGTTGGAATTGATCTAGGTCTGTCCACTTATAATACATTCTGATAAAAGCTGACAATTTTTACTTCAACTGGGATTTGTTGTTCCCGTGTATCACTTTTAGATTAAAATCAGGCTTCGACAGAAATTAGCAATTTATGTATTTTTATCAAATTAATTACATTATTGGGCTTCCCGGTAACAGTTTTGGCTGATCCCTGTCGATTCCGATCAGTATCGCTGCTAATTTAAAATATACGGTCGTGTGAATCGAACCCGCATCACTGGTTCTTTTAAATTAGCGATTCCTCGAATCTCATTCATGGTGTCCTATTTTAAATTAGCGATTCATCTAGTCGCACCGTGTTGCCGATACTAGGATTGTCAGATTCTTAAGCTTATCGAACCCGTGATACCAGAACTTATCGAACACTTGCAAATAGTTTTGGCCGATTCCCATAACGATTCTTTTAATCGTCTCCTTGTTATCGATAATTAATATTGTCGCTAAACGATTTCACCAGTGTCGTCGATACTTTTAACTTTACGGTTATCTTTTAGCAGTACTAATTTTGGATTGAAATTAGGCTTCGGCAGAGTTTCGCACTGTCAAATTTTATTCAAACTATTTGGGTGCTTAGCCGGTACCAGTTTTGGGCGATAGCTTGTCAATAGCTCTGTTTTAACGATAGAAGTGGGTAAGTTTTTTTAGAAAATCACCTGTATACTGTTTTGTGAAGATATTCATTTAAAATGTGGACACGTCTTGATAGATGTTGCGTGGTAAAGTTATTTCTTTCTTGTCATGTGTATTATATCTAAGAAAACATCACAATATAGTTAAAACAATATGATTGTCAGCCACAAATTTGTACCTTACATGGTTTTATCTTCCATTTTCTACGATAGTGTGTAAAACAAATTACAGAATTTTGTATAAACAAACTGAACAAGTTTGACTTTCATCTTTTTTTAAAGTCTGGCAAAACTGGGGTTAGATACCAACTGGCGCTGGATTGTAAGATTTCTTTGAGGTTGAAATTAGTTTTTCTACAAAGTGTTCTGGAACGTTTAAGTATTGCTTAGGCGAGAGGTAATTCAAAATAGCATTATTAAAATGCCCGCAAACCAATTAATAGTTTTCCATACAGCACCATTTTGTTTTTCCTCCCGCTTCTTTTATTTCTTAAAAAGATCGATATACATGGATTTTTATATCACAAAGGTCACTTCAAATAAACATATTTTTCCCAACCACCTAATTTAAAATGGTGGATTTTAAAAATATTTGATGATGAACATAACGAAAAACATTAACTTTATAAAAAAATTCACAAGAGGACAAACAGTATGCATTTTTTGATGACAAACAAAATTTTTAAGACAATTTTTTCGTAAGTAATGATTTTTAAGATATGATTTTAAATGCCCACCATTTTGAGTTAAATGGTTGGAAAATATTGCTTATTTTTTGTGCTTTGGCCTTTATGTTATCAACTTTGTCGACTAGTTTTTGAGAAAAAAAGTTAAAAGTGAAACAAACAAAACAGCTGTGTGGGAATTTAGCGTACACTTAAGTGATGATATTGTGTGCGGCCTTTGATTCAGTGTCGGTAGTGTTTGTGTATTAAGCTACTTTTGAATAACAAAACTACTGTTTTGTAAATTAGTTGATAAGCGTAATTGAAGACTTTTTTTAACTTTAAGTACTTGGGTCTTAATAAATGTTATTTAATATGTGTTGTTGGTTTTATTTGGAGCTAGGGGAAAACCTTGCGCGCTACGCACGCACCCACCACCACTTCGCATCACAGTTGTAGGGAAATTGTTCGTATAAATTTTTATTTTACCAACGGTAAACTGAAGATAAAAAATGAACTTACACCTAGCTCTTAGAAAATATGTTCATCCTGTTCTAGGCCTAACCTTGATATAAATTACTCAGCTTTTATTTCGTAAAATAAAACATCGAAATATTTATTTCCTATGTTCAACAACAGCTGGCGTAAGCTAATAATATATTATTGAAAAAAACAACACAATTTTTAGTAAAATCTACGAAATTTGTTTAGCCTTGCCGACCATGGTTTCGCCAGCAACGGCATTGACAAGGCAGCTTATCACAGACTAAGGAAAATATAGAAAACAGGCGTATACATAATATTATATCAGAGAACAGTTACTTGGCTAACAAACAAAGGGAAAGGGTGTGTGTGGTTGTAGGAAAGACAATTTTTTTAGCAAGGGTGAGTTTGACATGAATTCTACTTAGGGGTTTTAATCCCGGACCACTTTCTCAATCCCGGG
Source organism: Philaenus spumarius (assembly GCA_018207615.1). Lineage (NCBI taxonomy): Eukaryota > Metazoa > Arthropoda > Insecta > Hemiptera > Aphrophoridae > Philaenus > Philaenus spumarius. The sequence goes on from JAGFPH010019902.1 coordinate 14,122, forward strand.
ATGTCGGGATTGCCGGGGCCAATCTCAAGATCCCGGGACTAGTCCTGGGATTCAGATTTAGTAATTTTTCTCTGATAATCTTACGAAAATTAGGTTTTGTAGTAATTAAACTCCTTCAAATTTTGTTTATGTATATATTAAACCCTCCATGAAATTGATACATTTAGCCTATATACATAATGCGTATATAGCATATTTATATCTTTTTGCTTTGCATGATATTTAAACAGTAGGGGTGTACATTAGATTTAAATTTTCCTGGTATATCAATGACGTCAAAGTTTTACCAACGGTTACCTAATAACCTTTTCTTAATAACGTGTATATTAAACCTATAAGATTGGTTTGCCTAACCTGGGGCGGGGAACTGGGAGTTTTATCGAAACAACGACATATGAAATTGGTATTTATTTATGGAACAAACTCTAGTAATATATATTTTAAATGCTGAACGAACACAAGCGGTAAAAAAGCTACATATATACTAAGTGAAGTAAACACTGTAAAACTTTTAAAAAAGCAGAAAAACATGTAAAAGGTAACACATTTTTTAACTTAAACTAATGAAAAAAACTTTGAAACTAAATATCTACTGTAATTTTAATTTCTCATATAA
>JAGFPH010019904.1:0-14734 GCA_018207615.1 Philaenus spumarius
GAACCAGAGTTTTGCGTGAATGACAGGAATTGTAAAACGTGTCATGAATGTATAAAGCAGGGTTTCTGACTAGAATTTAATATAAACAGTTTTAACAGAAAATCAAGTTACAAATATGAGAGCTCTTGGAAAAAGCACGGTTGGCCGTCTCTAAAATTAATTAAACGTCAGAAGTCACTTCTACACCATTACGTGGAGTGACACCTATATAGCTCTTTGAAGTTTGCCGGTTATTCTTAAACAATACCAGTTTTTAATCAAGATTTTGTTGATTGTTTTATTCGTAGTTGAGGTTCTGTTTCATGTTGTATTTTATTTACTTTACATATTTGTATACCTGAATAAACAACAATATTCGTTTTGCGCCATTATTTATTTAAGTTTTGACATTTTAACTTTGTCAAGAATATCATGAAGAGCTTATACAAGGTTTATCGATCAAATGTAATTTGATATTGTATAGGAAATTTTTAGTTTTAGCAAAATCTAACATTTTAGTTTTTGTGTACTTTCGATAATTTAGAATCGGAAAAAAATATGTTCAAATATTGTTCATACAGTTTACAAAAAGACCAAGAGAATGAGACTAAATTCAACTTTTTCGACAAAAATCCTGCTTCCACGATTTTTTTTAATTTGACCTCATTTTTTCAAAAAAACCTAAAAATCTCAAGATTAAATACAAATATTTTTATTCGGGATATTAAAAGTCACATTTTCCCCGAATAGTTAAGGGGGCATTCCACCTTTTAAACATTTTTCTTTATTTTTAAAGCAAACCTAATTATTTTATATTTTATAATATGAGTGTTGGTTATAGTGACGTTTCCATAGTTTTGGCCCCCCCCCCCCCCCTCCGGGGGGGGGGGGGGGTAATTTTTAATGATTTAACTAGGCTTCATTTTTATTTTTTTATTTTGATGAGGGCATTCCATTCTACAACCTGTAGTATGGATATTAAATGATATAAAATGTTTCTGTAAAAAATGTTATTTAATTTTTTTATAAAACATTTTAGTAAAATCTTTTTTTAATCATTTCTTAAAATTTTTATTATAGGAACTAATGTATATCCATACTACAGGTTGTACAATGAAATGTCCTCTTCAAAATAAATAAAAAATTATGAGGCTACCTCAAATACAACTTGAGTTATGTCTGCTACAGTAAATGAAAACGTGAGAAACAAAACTTTCCGATAACGGCCTAGAAAAATACTCAGTTATTTGGAGAATATACATGTATGCGTTTCGTTTTTAGGTAAAATAAACTAATTATAAGCATATTATCTATACTTATTATATATCAAATTGTTCAGAAAATCACAGGGAACAAAACTAGGTGAAAAAAAAAAATGCATTTTTTTTATCAATATGAAGGTGGAGTGCCCCCTTAAATTAGAGTCTTTTTGACTGAGAAATAAAATAATTACGAAAAAATGTACGTCTATTTAACACGATATTTTGAGATTATGTCAAATTATGTCGAATACAAAAGTTTGTTATTACTGTACTTCTCACTACACTATAGTACAGAGAAAGTATAGTGATCGCAAAAAAATCGATGTTGAGATTTTAGTGGAAATATCCGTTTTGCGGCCCCCTGAGCCCAAAAAAGTGGTTTTTACAAAATGTCTGTCTGCATGTATACAAAGCTAGAGAGAAAACTATTCGAACAAATTTGCACCAAACATGTCAATTAGGCCTGTATAGATGTAAAAAAAAAGGTTTTAAAATTTTTTGAAAAACAACACCCTTTTTGGCCAAAAAACCCTAAAAAATCAGTCACTAATTTTTTATAAAAAAAAAACGACTAACGATTTTGATAAAATTGGCTTATTTGTAGCCATTAATGTACACTCGAATGCTGGCACTTGAGCAAACCGCTACTAACCTGACTAAAAACACCAGTACCCGGTACATCTCTGTTTAGCACGTTCACTGCTAAGGACGCACATGTGTGAGCTTGACACTGAACACTATGAGAAGCCGCCGACGCACAGTGCATTGCACGCCAACCCCCGTATTGGGAGAATTTTCAATACACAGAGCATTGCGTGCTTCGCACGCCAACCCTTGTTTTTGGAAGAATGTTCAATACACAAAGCTTTGTGTGCTTCGCAAGCCAATTTTAAGCCTATGTGCGTCCGCTTTAAAATATTAGTGATTATTACGTAGAAAGGTTCAAAAATAACAAATAAAGTCATTTCTACTCATTTAGGCTATAAATAATAAAAATAAAAGGTCTGCTCCTAGCATAGGGAATACGATATTTGCGTAGCAGTGAACGTGTTAAGGGTGAGGTAAACATCCACTAGTTCGTTTGAAGGATTAGTCACATTAGAAAGCGATGTGGGAAATTTTTTTTTTCTCACTTACACCATTTCCCCACATCCCCGGCCCATCGCGCCAGGGCGAGGCCAAGTGACAGGATGTACCATATGCAAAAAACCGCATCTTTCTAAAAATTCTCGTTTAGCTAATAATAATAACTGATTTTTGGGGGTTTTTTGGCCAAAAGGGGGTTGTTTCTCAAATTTTTCAAAACCTTTTTTCGTGTATCCAATTATCTATACAGGCCTAATAGACATGTTTGGTGCAAATTTGTTCGAAATCGATCGAATAGTTTTCTCTCGGCTAATTGACCGAGCGTAAGCGGGGTCTCCGTTTTAACTCGACCGTTCGGCATTTCGTCTGTATGTCAGTGTGTATGTCTCACGATTACGGCCAAACGCCTTGACCGATTTTGATGATTTTTTGCATGAATGTTCCTTATTTCTAGGCCGAGCCATGTATGTATACGTTTTTTTCCATTTTTCATTTTTAACCCTTTAAATAAAATAAAAATGGCGGCCGGACCGTTTCTCTCAGTGTAAGCTTTTTTCCAAAGCCAGTTTGTGGCTTAACCGTAAGTCGAATTTAAAAACTAATAACATTTTGCTAAAAGCAAATTAAATTTTAAACAAAATTGTATTCTTGATTTTTTCCGTATCTCTAACGGTAAGCTCACAAAATGGCCGTAAACTTCGGATTTGTTAAAAATCGTCCAAGTTTTTGTATTTCAACCTTGTTTTTATACGTTTATTCTAAACCAATTCAAAAGTGTTAAATAGCTTTTTTGTAGATAAAGGTTTAAAGAATTCATATATGCCAGTAAAAAAAAATGATTGAAGTAAAATTAAGAAAGTTGTTAGCTCAAGAAACAATCACGTTCAGTAACGAAAGGAAAATGTTTAACTTTAGGCCTACATAAAAATTAGTAAAAATTATTGTAATTTTTTTCATAAATGTAAACAAGTTACGTAATTTAGTTCTAAATAGAATTGCATAAAAATATTTATCGATTTCAAATTTCCTATTTTGAAAACACCAGTTTTTATGTTCCTACTACAAGACTGCTAACAAAACTAGGCCTGTTTTGAATAGTAATTTAGGAATATATCATTTGCCCAAAAAGGACATATCTCTTATATAAAATGCAATGTCCTGACTGACGATCAACGCAGAGCCGATTCTATTAAAGCTAGAGACTTGAAATTTGGAAGGTACATCCGTCCAATAATGTACATTCGTGCTAAGAAAGGATTTTGCAAAATTTTGAATTTAAAGGGTAGAAAATGCGAAAATTCATCCCTCCCATAAGCAGCCATATAAAAGATATAAAACAGCTGATTCGTATTTATTAATGTGTTATTCTGGTTACTATGGTGATAATTCCAAACTCTTTCAAAAAATGTGTGTTGATTTTATAATAATAGGCCTAACCTAAAATTGTGTTAAACCTTTGGTCCAAATAAGCTGTTTTATTTATAATGTGTAACAATAATATAATGTTAAATTGTAATATTAGATGTTTGAATTATTATATTTCATAGGTTTTAAAGGCCTAACCTAAAATTGTATTAAACTTTTGATTCAAATCAGTTGTTTTATTAATTATGTGTAACACACATTAGGCCTATGTTGAATTACACGGGATACAAATTACAGGATGTTGAATTACACGGGATACGAATTACAGGCTTTCAAAGTTTCAAATTAAGCAATAGCGAAGCATTGCCGGGTCCACTAGTTATTATATATTATTATAAGGAAGTGTAGAGGATAAATCAAAGAATTGAACTGTATACCTGTAAATTATCATTGTAAATTTCATAAAAGTATTTCACTTAGCTTTACTTGAATTACAAAATGACATGAAACAAATGAAACCTCGCGGCGATATTGGACATACAAAAAATGACCGTTGGACAGCGTGGGAAGTGTTGGTACATGGGTTGAGATCACTATCACGACGCTGTAACATCGTTTGTTTTCATTATTTCTAATATTGGAATATGATATGGAAGTGTAAATACATTGTTAAGTTTTAGTTATTTAAGTATGTAAATATTTAATTGTATGTTGTCCCTCTATAACGCGATATTTTTAGCTATCTTACGCATTATTAACCTAAATAAAACACAATGCCTCTAAAAGAAAATCTTTAGCAGTTAATTTTCAAGAAAAGAAATAAAAACGAGAACTAGAAATCCCGGAATCGCGGGAATTTGTAAATAATGTTTCACTGGCTAAACCTTGTACTTACTTCCTTCTGGCACACTATTTTTAACCTAAGCTCAAAACCACATTTTGTTATTTCAACGAGCGAGGTCTACTGTTCACAGAACTACTAGTAATAATAATATTATGTATTATGTAGTTACTCTCCTACTTTAATGTGTCCCCTCTCCTACGTTAATACAATTATGACGTCACAGTGAATCTGTTTAATAATTTAAATTATGTTTGTGAGAAAGAATGTGCCAGTTTCTGGTACCGTTTGTTTTTTTCATGTTCTAGCGTTTGGCACCAATAAATATTTGTTGGGGGTTAGTAAAAGTTGCACCTTTTCACCCATGCCATTTCAACCCTTATTGTCCCTCACCCCTAATCGACTGTAGGAATTGTACTGGGGTCGGTCTTAAGCCGGTTAAAATCATTTCCACCTCGATTTAGAGCTGTTTCATTTTTTCCAAAAGAATCCCTAATTTGATTGAGGACTATTTGTGAACTTCAGTGACCAACCTTTTTACAAAACTAATTAATTTTTACGGCTGTCAGTGAAGTTTTTTTACCGATAGCTTTCGACCGGCCGTTACAATGTTAGTATGTTTTTAATGTGTGACTTGATCAAACATGTCATTTCGAGCAGCTTTTAAATGGGAATTATATTTTTAGCCCGTGCCTTTCAAAAATATCCATATTTCAAGTCTAAATTACACGAAAGCTACTACTTGTACAGGGTGTAAAAAAAACCTTTCGGGACTTTGGGATATGATTCCTCATACAAAAAGGAAGAAAAAAGTTCCTATAAACATTGGCCCGAAAACGCTTCGTTTTTCCAGATATCAGCCATTTTGTTTTTTGTACAAAATAATTCACATCTAGAGAACGGTTTGACTGATTGAGTTCAAATTTGGCATGACGTTTAACCTTACAATGATATATCTCACGAAAAATAAACGATTAAATCATATCATGCGTTTCAAAATGGCGACTGTTTGAAAATGTCAAACCTAAATTACTCAAAAACCGTACATTTTAGCAAAGAATATCGAGACACCTTTTTTGTAGCGCCTTTTATTTCCTATCGGATAGTGTAACTGTCAAAACAATCGGATGAAGGATAATAGTCAAGTTATGTGTAATAATTGGTTTATTCAACCCAGCACCCAATACCAACATAGTAATCACAGCAATATTTTATGTAAATTTGCTGTCATTATCTTTAATTTATCTACTATCCTTCATTCGATTGTTTTGAGAGTTACACCATGCGAAAGGGAATCAAACGGGCTACAAAAAAGGTGTCATGAAATTTTTTGTTAAAATGTACGGTTTTTGAGTAAGTTTTGAAATTTTCAAACGGCCGCCATTTTGAAATGCATGATTGGATTTAATCGTTTATTTTTTTTAGATATATCATTGTTGGGTTAAACTTTATGCCAAGTTTGAACTCAATCAGTCAAACCGTTCTGTAGATCTATATATTAATAGGCAAGCACAAAACTTGTCGTCCGTTTTTCTCAGCTTGTTTGCATCGTACGAGAAATTCGCGCATACCGTTAGAAAGGTAGTGTCCTGTAGATGAGCAGAATCCCATTATAATTTACATCGGTCCTCAGGGATACGCCCCAGTGGCCCTCAAAGTTTCAATGTTAATCTTATGGAAGGTCAATCTTAAGGAAGAAGAAGAAGAAAGATTTCTTTTGATTTTATCAGGGGCACAAAAAAGCTTAAAACAGCTGATTTTGATCAACAACTGATTTGGATCAAAAACTGAATATAATTTTAGGTTAGGTAAATCAAGCAATAGCAATAGCGAAGCATTGCCGGGTCCACTAGTATGAATTATTTCGTACAAAAAACAAAATGCCGGATATGTGGAAAACGAAGCGTTTTTGGGGGCCTATGTTTATATGAACTTTTTGTATGAGGAATCATATCCCAAAGTCCTGAAAGGTTTTTGTTTACTATGTGTAAAAAACGCAAACAAGTTTTATAATTGTGTGTAAATGGAATTAAACGAAATAAAACTGGTTCTGTAAGAAATTTTAAAGTTGAACGCCATATTGTAAAATTGCGGTCGTTTTTGAACTAATTATTTAAATAAAAAGATTGTTTAATAAACTGTGTTTTTAAAAGGGACTAAAAATTATAAAATAATTCCTTCTAGCCCCATACAGATTGTTTTTATTTTTGAATTTTTAATAGCTATGTAAATGCTTGGAAGATTTAAAACGAAAAACGTGGGGCTCATGCAGTAGATAATTGATACATGAATAGTTCACCTAAGCCTCTAACAATTTTATTGCACTGCAAACTATTTGAACTGTTGTGTGAGTTTTCTCAACGACAGCTACTTTCCTACACTCTTTACTATTATCTATTTAGGCCAGTCGGTAAAGGTCAATTTAGACCAAAAGTACCAGTAATTTGCAATACGGCTGAATTTTTTTTAATAAGTACATTAAAGTATGTAGATTAACATAAAAAAAAGTTTACCAGTCTATCGATTTCCCAAAGTCGAAAAAAAAATCGATTATCATTTTTTTTTTTCGATTATCCTTAATATTTCGAGCTATGATGAAGATAGAGGAAAATAAAAAATACCACCGTGTAGGGGAGGTATTTTTCAACAAAAAAGGTCATATGTATTTATTTCGTCCGAACAATGGTTTGTCTGGAAAAAATTCGATAATGCAGGTATGTATTTTGCAGCAGAGGAAATCACTAAAAGGGGACATCTTATTCATATATGAAGCGTTGGCTCATTCTAAATTGGCCGAATTTTAATATATCGAATTGAAACTTGACATAGGAGTTAAAATATATATTTTAAACATTTATGCTGAGTCTCAGCTTGTTATCTTGAAAATTACCCGATCTAGAGCCACTTGACTTATTAATGGGTTTCTCGATTTTAGGAGTACCGGACCCATCAATTCATTTTAAACAGCTCCAGTTTAGAAAATTTTAGAAATTTTAGAAGTTTAGTTTAGAAAAATGACGTCACTGTGCTGATAACTGCGAAGAAAGAACAGCGGACTCCTTGTGCGCGCTGTAGTTTACTCGCTGTTGTAACTCGACGGAAAAGCTTCAGTAAAACAAAACTTAGATATTCTTAATCTACATAAACTACGGATTCTAACAGTGTAAAAAACTTTTATTTTAACAGGTATTTCGAATTTTAATAATTGAAAATATTTGAGAATTATCACAGACTGACATGGAAAAGTTACTAAGCGAGGAAATATTTTATTTTTGTGTTACAAACAATCTTCCAGCGGGAAAGTTGTAGCCAATGAGTTGACCTAAACTTTTCAATTCACCGATTTGTGATAAAATGGTTAGATCATTATGAAATCGTTTTTAAATGAGCGCGAGGCGGTGACGCGCCGCCACTCCCGGTGTACTGTTGTTTGATACTGGAATATTTACATCCTTATCCAATACGTTTATGTACATATTGTTATTTTAAGGTAATGTAGTAAATCACTTGTCCTCAGGTAATTATGCCAGCTAGAAAAAAGTAAGCATTTTATTTCTTTGAATGTAGTTATGTAATAATGATATTATTTTTTAAACGTTAACGTCCAACTTAAATTTTTTGTGTCCACTTCAATAATATCAAATTTTAATTATAAATTATAATTAGTTTATGTTAAAATAAAATGCTTCCTTTTTTCTAGCTGGCATAATTACCTGGGGACATGTGATTTACTACATTACCTTAAAATAACAATATGTACATAAACGTAATGGATAAGGATGTAAATATTCCAGTATCAAACAACTGTAAAGTTAAAAAGTGGCTTCAGTCAAAGAAACATTTAAGTCTTCCGCAAATTAGACAACAATGAACAAATTAAATAAAAGACAGCGTATTTCTTTATTATAAAGTAATTCTTTTATTTAAATATGAAACTATTTTTTTACGTAATTACGATTTTCTTTTTCCATCATTGACCTCTAATTTTATTTCTTTGAATGTACGTAATAATGATATTATTGTTAAACGTTAACCTCCAGCTTAACTTTTTGTGCCCACTTCAATAATATAAAATTTTAATTATAAATTATAATTAGTTTATATTAAAATAAAATGCTTACTTTTTACTTTCTCCCCCTATACCATAGTAGGCCTACATGGAGAAAGTATTGTATTCGTTAAAATTTTCGAGTTTGAGTTTTTGGTGGAAATATCCGTTTTGGGCCCCCTGAACCTAAAAAAGTGGTTTTCGGAGTGATATCTGTGTGTGTGGATGTTATCAGACCTAGAGCCTAAACCAGTCGTCCGATTTTGATGAAATTTGGTATGGAGGTACTAATCCACGGTATCTCCAGGCGTTTTTTCATTTTTGTGAATTTTTGATTTTTAAGGGTAATTTTCCTATAAAAACCCATAAAATAACTGGAAAATCATTTTTTCTCAAAAACGGCTCTAACGATTTTGATTAAAATTGTATAGTTTATTAGGGACCTAAAGTACTATAAACTATAAAATTTTAATCAAAATCGTTCGAGCCGTTTTTGAGAAAAGTTGGTTTTTCCGTTATTTTATGGATTTTTATGGGAAAATTACTCTGCTGTCATTAAAAAAAAACAATAATACGAAATTTATGTTTCTTTCATACACTTTTGGCTTCATGAAATAATATTTTTTTATTAAGTTCCTATAATGAAGGAGAATGTATGTGTCAGTTTCCTGATACCGTTTATTTTCTAGCTGGCATAATACCTGGGGACAAGTGATTTACTACATTACCATAAAATAACAATATGCACATAAACGTAATGGATAAGGATGTAAATATTCCAGTATCAAACAACAGTACACCGGGAGTGGCGGCGCGTCACCGCCTTGCGCTTATTTAAAAACGATTTCATAATGATGTAATCATTTTATCACAAATCGGTGAATTGAAAAGTTTAGATCAATTCATTGGCTACAAATATTCCGCTGGAAGTTTGTTTTTAACCCAAAAATAAAAAATTTCCTCGCTTGGTAACTTTTTCATGTCAGTCGGTGATAATTCTCAAATATTTTCAATTATTAAAATTCGAAATACCTGTTAAAATAAAAGTTTTTTATACTGTTACAATCCGTACTTTATGTAGATTAAGAATATCTATGTTTTATTTTACTGACGATTTTTCATCGAGTTACAACAGTGAGTTAACGACTGCGTGCACATTACTCATATACTACCAGCTAGCGTGTATCAGCATGGTGACGTCATAGGCGATCGATACTGGGTCACGGTAAATGAGCAAAATGGTATAGCCCTTGTTATAGAGCCCTGATTGCATGCGCCCCCACGTTTTTCGTTTTTAATATTGCAAATATTTTTATATCTATTAAAATTTCACAGTAAAAACTTTCCAGGACATGGGGTTGGGATAAATTATTTTATGTTTGTTAGTCAGTTTTAAAAACGAGGTATATTAAAAAAACATTCTATTTGAATGATTATATTCTGCTTTTTAGTCATCTTGACATCTTCGATCTCTTGGTCACTCTGCTTCTGCCAAAATTCGAAATGATTTCTTCATTCATTTTTTTTCAAAAACAAAAAATGACGAACATACATCGTTTCTTTCTTATGATGCCCAAATCACTTCCCGAAGTTAGAATCCGTATACTCCTTGTATTGAGTGATTGTATTGTAAATGTACTAATAATCTTTCTTTGTGTTGACAGATGCCTGATAAAGCGAAAGTCGAGGGCGCAGCCAAGGAAGTAGAAGCCCAACAGGCATCAGGGGACATGAAACAAGAAAATACAACCAATGGCGTTGGTGAGAAGACAGACGAGAAGAAAGACGCCGCAGAAGCATCGCCGGCTAAAACGGACGCCTTAGCGTTGCTAGCACAAGGAAAACGTCACCTGTTCGTGAAGGATTACCCATCCGCGGTCGCAGCCCTAGGAGATGCTTGCGCCAAGCTGAGCGAGATCTTCGGCGAGCTGGGCGACGAGTGTGGCGAGGCGTACTTCAGCTACGGTCGAGCTCTTCTGGAACTGTCGCGAGAAGAGAGCAACGTGTTGGTTGAAAATGAAACCGAAGAAAGTGAAGAAGGCGAGGGCGATGAGGAAGAAGACGATGAAAAAGAAAGCGAAGAAGAAAACCCTGGAGATAAAGCTAACGGTTCAGATGAAAAAGCGGTTGATGATAAAACAGCTGATGATAAAGCAAGTGGTGATAAACCAGCTGAAGATAAAGCAAGTGTTGATAAACTAGCTGATGATAAAACAGCTGACGATAAAACAGTTGATGATAAATCAGCAAGTGGTGATAAACCAGCTGACGATAAAGCAGTTGATGATAAAACAGCTGACGATAAATCAGTTGATGATAAACCAGCAAGTGGTGATAAACCAGCTGACGATAAAGCAAATGATGATAAACCGGCTGAAGAAGAGGATGCTGAAGAAGAAGTTAACAATTTACAGCTAGCGTGGGAGATCTTTGAATTGGCAAAAGTGATTTTCCACCGGCAGAATAACGAATCTAAACTCGCCGAGACTTATCTCTATCTCGGCGAAGTCAGCCTAGAGTCTGAAAACTATTCGAGCGCTATCGACGATATGAAGAAATGTCTCGACATACAGAAGAAAATTTTAGCAGAAGACAACAGAGACATCGCCGAAACCTTGTTCCAACTAGGCCTCGCCTGTTCCTACGAACACATGTTCGAAGAATCCAAAGCGTACTACAAACAAGCCAGCGACCTGTTGGAGACGAGGGTAAATAATTTGAAAAGCGGCTGCACGCCCGACGACGATAACACCAAACACCCTTTCTATTCGGTCGATAAGGAAATCGAAGAGATCAAAGGCATACTGCCTGAAATCAAAGAGAAGATAGACGACGTGGAGGATCTGAAGAGAGAAACGTTGAAATCTATGATGGAGTTGGCCATGAAAGGCGGTAGTACGAACGACGGCGCCGGATCGTCTGCTTCCGCACAGAACGGTGCTGAAAAACCGGCCGCTACTAATATTTCCCATCTCATCAAGAAGAAAAGAAAACCCGAAGAGGGTGCTGATGACGCGTGCGTGAAGAAACCTTGCACCGAATAAGTTGAACATTTTGTACGAACTTTTTTTGTATTTAAACTGTACAGGTTTTGAATAATTTAATGAATAGCGTTGAGTGTGATTGTGTAAGTTTTAATTGTTTAGGCTTTAATCTCTACTTAAGTAAGTGTAAACTAAGTTAGGGTTATGAATTAGGAATACATTGTGCATTCAATTTCAACATAATTTTACTCGTTTATTAAATAAAAGATCCGTTGGAATTGATCTAGGTCTGTCCACTTATAATACATTCTGATAAAAGCTGACAATTTTTACTTCAACTGGGATTTGTTGTTCCCGTGTATCACTTTTAGATTAAAATCAGGCTTCGACAGAAATTAGCAATTTATGTATTTTTATCAAATTAATTACATTATTGGGCTTCCCGGTAACAGTTTTGGCTGATCCCTGTCGATTCCGATCAGTATCGCTGCTAATTTAAAATATACGGTCGTGTGAATCGAACCCGCATCACTGGTTCTTTTAAATTAGCGATTCCTCGAATCTCATTCATGGTGTCCTATTTTAAATTAGCGATTCATCTAGTCGCACCGTGTTGCCGATACTAGGATTGTCAGATTCTTAAGCTTATCGAACCCGTGATACCAGAACTTATCGAACACTTGCAAATAGTTTTGGCCGATTCCCATAACGATTCTTTTAATCGTCTCCTTGTTATCGATAATTAATATTGTCGCTAAACGATTTCACCAGTGTCGTCGATACTTTTAACTTTACGGTTATCTTTTAGCAGTACTAATTTTGGATTGAAATTAGGCTTCGGCAGAGTTTCGCACTGTCAAATTTTATTCAAACTATTTGGGTGCTTAGCCGGTACCAGTTTTGGGCGATAGCTTGTCAATAGCTCTGTTTTAACGATAGAAGTGGGTAAGTTTTTTTAGAAAATCACCTGTATACTGTTTTGTGAAGATATTCATTTAAAATGTGGACACGTCTTGATAGATGTTGCGTGGTAAAGTTATTTCTTTCTTGTCATGTGTATTATATCTAAGAAAACATCACAATATAGTTAAAACAATATGATTGTCAGCCACAAATTTGTACCTTACATGGTTTTATCTTCCATTTTCTACGATAGTGTGTAAAACAAATTACAGAATTTTGTATAAACAAACTGAACAAGTTTGACTTTCATCTTTTTTTAAAGTCTGGCAAAACTGGGGTTAGATACCAACTGGCGCTGGATTGTAAGATTTCTTTGAGGTTGAAATTAGTTTTTCTACAAAGTGTTCTGGAACGTTTAAGTATTGCTTAGGCGAGAGGTAATTCAAAATAGCATTATTAAAATGCCCGCAAACCAATTAATAGTTTTCCATACAGCACCATTTTGTTTTTCCTCCCGCTTCTTTTATTTCTTAAAAAGATCGATATACATGGATTTTTATATCACAAAGGTCACTTCAAATAAACATATTTTTCCCAACCACCTAATTTAAAATGGTGGATTTTAAAAATATTTGATGATGAACATAACGAAAAACATTAACTTTATAAAAAAATTCACAAGAGGACAAACAGTATGCATTTTTTGATGACAAACAAAATTTTTAAGACAATTTTTTCGTAAGTAATGATTTTTAAGATATGATTTTAAATGCCCACCATTTTGAGTTAAATGGTTGGAAAATATTGCTTATTTTTTGTGCTTTGGCCTTTATGTTATCAACTTTGTCGACTAGTTTTTGAGAAAAAAAGTTAAAAGTGAAACAAACAAAACAGCTGTGTGGGAATTTAGCGTACACTTAAGTGATGATATTGTGTGCGGCCTTTGATTCAGTGTCGGTAGTGTTTGTGTATTAAGCTACTTTTGAATAACAAAACTACTGTTTTGTAAATTAGTTGTAAGCGTAATTGAAGACTTTTTTTAACTTTAAGTACTTGGGTCTTAATAAATGTTATTTAATATGTGTTGTTGGTTTTATTTGGAGCTAGGGGAAAACCTTGCGCGCTACGCACGCACCCACCACCACTTCGCATCACAGTTGTAGGGAAATTGTTCGTATAAATTTTTATTTTACCAACGGTAAACTGAAGATAAAAAATGAACTTACACCTAGCTCTTAGAAAATATGTTCATCCTGTTCTAGGCCTAACCTTGATATAAATTACTCAGCTTTTATTTCGTAAAATAAAACATCGAAATATTTATTTCCTATGTTCAACAACAGCTGGCGTAAGCTAATAATATATTATTGAAAAAAACAACACAATTTTTAGTAAAATCTACGAAATTTGTTTAGCCTTGCCGACCATGGTTTCGCCAGCAACGGCATTGACAAGGCAGCTTATCACAGACTAAGGAAAATATAGAAAACAGGCGTATACATAATATTATATCAGAGAACAGTTACTTGGCTAACAAACAAAGGGAAAGGGTGTGTGTGGTTGTAGGAAAGACAATTTTTTTAGCAAGGGTGAGTTTGACATGAATTCTACTTAGGGGTTTTAATCCCGGACCACTTTCTCAATCCCGGGATGTCGGGATTGCCGGGGCCAATCTCAAGATCCCGGGACTAGTCCTGGGATTCAGATTTAGTAATTTTTCTCTGATAATCTTACGAAAATTAGGTTTTGTAGTAATTAAACTCCTTCAAATTTTGTTTATGTATATATTAAACCCTCCATGAAATTGATACATTTAGCCTATATACATAATGCGTATATAGCATATTTATATCTTTTTGCTTTGCATGATATTTAAACAGTAGGGGTGTACATTAGATTTAAATTTTCCTGGTATATCAATGACGTCAAAGTTTTACCAACGGTTACCTAATAACCTTTTCTTAATAACGTGTATATTAAACCTATAAGATTGGTTTGCCTAACCTGGGGCGGGGAACTGGGAGTTTTATCGAAACAACGACATATGAAATTGGTATTTATTTATGGAACAAACTCTAGTAATATATATTTTAAATGCTGAACGAACACAAGCGGTAAAAAAGCTACATATATACTAAGTGAAGTAAACACTGTAAAACTTTTTAAAAAGCAGAAAAACATGTAAAAGGTAACACATTTTTTAACTTAAACTAATGAAAAAAACTTTGAAACTAAATATCTACTGTAATTTTAATTTCTCATATAA